>JAPYYT010000850.1:0-36716 GCA_030522565.1 Ceratosolen corneri
GCTGCTGGTACTCGGGGGTGCGTCAGAGTAGAAACGTTTTGCAGTAAGAGTGAGGGGAGGTCTAGGGTGAGGGCCGTGAGGGGGTGGGGGAGAGGGGGGCGCTCAAGAGAATTCAATTCCACGCTCGATTATGCAGACCGGAATCCCCCTTTAGACGCCGCCCCTCCCTCTATCTGCATTGCACGCACGCGCACGCATCACTTCCTTTTTGAATTACGTATTATGCGTTAAGCAATGTAGTAAGCCTGTCACTCTCTTTCTGCTGTTACCGAGCGAGTAACCTACCCTTTTTATACATGTATATCTATATACACGGACACACATGCAGTGCCGAGTCTGTATGGCATCATAATGATCCCGATCCATTATTATCTCAAAAATCGCCTAATGACACGAGGGAGTTTGAAGAAAATTATACAGCGACGGTGCTCTATTATTCCTTTGGTTGTTCGCCACATGATTGAATTACGCGTGGCTAAAGTAATTGTTCTTTTCAAAAAGATGGATTCAGTTGGAACAAAACGATTTCATCATTTAATCATTTAATCCCTGGCGAAACTCTTAATTTTTTTTGGATAAGAATTTGTCGGTGATCCGCAAATTTACTTGGCTTGGCCAGAGCAGCCATTAGTACATGTGGATTGTTTATGGATTGACGGGGCCTCGGGCTTATGAACATCTAATGAAAAAAAATTAGAGCTCGCTTTAATTAAAATTGCACGGGGAGTCGTAGAAACCTTTCGGCGAATATTGACGATGATAATGAAAGATATTCGCAAATAACTCCTCGCCTATTATAAATATTCGGCTGCTGAGTGCGTTCGCGTCACGCCCACTGCGTCACGTGTCCATTAAATAAAAATTTATCGTGGCCAGTTGGAGGGAGAATGTAGGTCGTAGTAGATTTACAATATGCAGACTTAGAAAAGGTTATTTAGGAGTTGCGATTTCATCGAGCATTCGCTGTCAGTTGAATAAAATCTGAGTGAGCACAATAGGTTAGCAAAAATTAAGGGTTAAATTGTCGCGAGTGAGCCGAGTGCATTTTAAGGAGTAAATTTATGCAGCAAATTTATCCACGAATCGATCCTATTTTTACGACTATATTGCATTTGTTAGTTAGTTTGGAACAAAATTAAACTTTCCGATAAGAGATTTTGAAAATATTCCGCAAAACTTTCTATATATTTTAACGCGTATACGGTCGAAAATATTTCATATTGCAATCTCGTGCCTTTAAAAATTTTTACATTAAACTTCAATAGAAAATAAATCTGTATTATTGGAAAGTATAAAACAAAGTAAGTTTTTGATAAAGAGATAGTTTTCATTTTTCTAGAGGCAAAATTTTTTACGTACATCTGCACCGCGCAATCAGCATAATCATACACATACATATATATATATTTAGATTCCACACTCGTTGGTATAAAAAATATTCCAAATAATTATAAGCAAATCCACGTATAATAATTGGTTCGAGCACCATTATAGTTAATGCTTTACAACTTAACCGTCAAATTATGGAGAGGATAAGCCTTTCAGCGACGAGCAGTGCTACTTCCATCGAGTGAGGGCAAAGCTTTCTTGCTGAATACCTTGCGACTGCTTGAAAAAAACATGCAGAACCCAGAGAGCTCGTTAGAATAGGCAATTTTTGCATAAAAATTATCTGCGACTGCATTCGGTTACATTAATTTGTAGTTGGGAGATGATGATCGATTATCCATCAATTGGAAATCATCGTTAAATGCACTTTGCCACTCCCGTATTGCTATGACGAATGAAGAGGCGATAAAGAACGAAAAACGAAAAACAAAAACAAAAAAAAGAAGAGGAAAAGGAAAAACGTTCATTTATAAATAAAAAGTGTATATAAAAGTGTCGGTTTTTTTTATTACAACTTTGGACTGCTGCTGCTGTGTGTGTGTATGTGGGTGATGGAAATGTATGCTTCGTACTATTTTCGTAATTTCCGTAAAATAAGAGTAAAAGTGCGAAAGACATTATAAAGGTATATTTTACATTTAACTCTTGGTGATACAAAGCCGATAAAGATAATTTTATAAAAATGCAACTTCGCATCGTAAATATGTCACTTATAAGATCTTAATCAAGACTACGACAAAGAGCGCCGCTATGGAAATTCAACGCCTTTTTGCCAGAGTCTATTCAACCGCGGAGAGATAAATGTAACGACTCACCACCTTCTGGAAATAAAAAAATCCCTTATCTGAGGAGGGGGAGAAAAAGAAATTGTATTTATATATTGCTTTGCGGATGGAGGGATGAAATTTATTAAATACTTCAAGTATCCAAACATTAATGCAAAGAAAGTCTTCAACCGCGCCAACTAAATTGATTTTATTATCTGAGTAGGTAGTTTGCCTTCTCATATAAAAACGAGCAATGATTTCGTTTGCTCTATTAAATACTAAGAATAATATTCCAAAGAGGAGGCATCATTTGAATATAAGAAGGCCGACGCCAAACTGAGCTCCAGTCATTCCCACCAGCAAAAGCGTACATTCAGTCAGAAATGTCAAAGTGGTCGAGAGCTGGATAAATTCGACCTACTTTAATTCATCTTCCTTACTTTCCAAACCTCCTCCGTTTATGCTCCTTCCTCTTCCTCCTGCTCCTCTCGCGCCTTTGTCTCGAGTATTCAAGAGGCGCAGGCATCAGCTGTCTCCAAGTGCGCATTACATTGCTGCCTGGACTTTGCGTTCTCGCGGTCACTCGTACTCGCCGACTTGAGATGCATTTCTTTGCCTTTTGGTGCTTGGTTATTGAATTTATTTATCGACCATCGACGAGTCAATATAGGCATGTTGTACGAAATTTGTCGTCATTACTTAGCGGCTTTCAATGACTTGAGAGCCGAGATTTTAATTCTCTCTCCCGTGAAGCGCTGAGCGTCGGCTGGCAGCTCAATGTTTTTGATTTAATGGCTACGATAAATATCTACATTTTCAAGTGCCAAGCAGATAGTACTTGTGCGGAAGCTCTTGCCCACTGATAATTCGAACCCTTTTGAGAAATAGTAAAGAGCGAAAAGCAAGTTTTCCGTTCCCTTGCTGTCGACAAAAGATCTTTTTTTCCATTATCGGCTATCGGCCTTCTGCACCAAACCCGTATGCGCTCCCAGTAGTTTTCAACTATTTATATAAGCACATGTACAAATAGAATAAACTGATAATATCTTGTTTTTTTGCAAATAATTTAATTACGCGACTACTTTGTGGTTGAAAATTCTTATAATGTCAGTTTAATGCGACTTTTTAAGTTTACGCGCAATCCACTCGCATCGCGTTGTTTCGCGTCCTCATACATACATAACAAAGTACAAGCGCTCGATTTCGCTTTACGATTACGATATCAAAGCAATTTAAATAAAGAAGTATCGGCGATTCAATCGTGAAAACAAAAGTTCCCAACTTTAATTTCCGTTAAATAATATAAACCCCCCCGCACCCCACCCCAACATCGCCATCACTCGGTTTTCTCTATATACACACAATAATGTGTAGCCATATAATAATTAAGGGATTCCGTGTTAGCTAATTGATCATGAAAATCCTTAACTTTAATACGTTAATATCGTGCTTCAAGTGTGGGAATTATTATGAAAAAATTTAGACGATTAATATTTCATAGTGACTATTTGGAGCTATAAGCAGAGATATTCGATAACAAAAAGAAACCTCAACATAAATCAACATGAAAGAATAATTACTTGAAATTTCAAAATAACGGATGATTTATTGTTGCTCATGATGACGACGATGATGATAATAACAATCAATAACAATAATTTTAGTACAGGAAGTATATATCGCGGATGAATTAGAGGTTCGATTAATTTATGTAGCTTAGATTGCAAAATGATTGCAGTATTACAAACTATGAGCTTTCAAACGAGATCGTAATATTATTACATTTAAGCGTAAAGTGAAATTTTATTCAACAACGAATGAATTAATAATAATCAATTGGCACAATGCGAGACTCGAAAGATGTTGTCTATACATTTTAAATGCAAGTAGCGAAAAAAAAAACTAAACGTTATATTTTACCGCGCACTGCGGAGTAAATTTATTGTAATTCAATCCATTCGTTGTCCAATTTCGGCTCTGAGTAATGCTGTAAGTACAGTAATGGCAAATTGCCAGCTACATGGGTACGATTTGTTGTAAATTTCCCTGATAAATGGATTATTCGCAATATGCTAATGTGGTCGCGGTTTTTTCTTTTTTTTTCTTTAATATTATTTTTGAAAGTTTGAATTGACTGGAAATACCTAATACAATGCACTTGATAATTTCCATTTATCTCGGATTTTACGTAAAATATAAAAATCGTCTACTAATTTATGTTACACGCAGAATAATAATTTGCAGCTAAAATGCGAAAAAAAATTGTACTTTTGCTGTTTGATAATAAATTTTTTTTAATTGAGATCAATTTTCTTTCTCTGTGTGACGCACGTATAGTATATGCATATTGTACGTATTAAATATTAATCAAAAATAAAATAGGAATATACTTTTAAAATTCGTGGCTAATAGCGATGTATATATCCAAAACAGAATTTGAGAGAGAGAGCAAGAATGTTATTGACCGAATATCATTTCATTTTATTATTTTATATTAAAATATCTTGTTTTACATTCTCTCTACGTACGTATATTGTTCATGAACGTAGTTTGTTCATCGTATAAAGAGGCTAAAATCAATTTATTCGAACATTATTGTATTTATGAACGGGAATAGTTTCGAGGGAAATATGCAGTGTAATATTTTGAATGTTAATTAAAAAAATATTAATTAAAATTGTACGGCTATTAGTTTATTTTCTTAAAAAAAAAAAAAAAACAACGTATGCTTTTCAAACATAGCAAGCATATATTCAACAAATGATTTTTTGAGAATTATATTTGTTCGGGAACTAACCCGAGTGTAATTCCCTCCCCATTACGGTAAATAGGAGAAAGAGACAGTGGAAGGTGGGAGGAGGGGGGCAAACGGTTAGTAATTCCAAGATAATTACAAGTCGTCTTATTCAGTCTAAAGATGCCTATACGTATATACTTATTAATTTATGTTCGATAAATAAATGGATGCTTTCCGTGAAGCCTCAATGCTCAGTTTCAAGTTGAATGCCGAATTACTTGGAGAAGGACTCCGCCTCAGTAGTAGTAGCCTCGCGTCCATGTACTTGCCTACCTTTGCTACCTTAGCTGCCTTTGCTTGCAAAACTCCAACCCTTCGCTTGCCTTTACGCTCTTCTCGAAAAGTCGCACCCCCAATGACATCGAAGCCGCCTTCCTCTGCTCGAGTGTAGGGGTCGAGAAGAGAGAGAGACGGTCCTACGCTGGTATGGGTACAAGATATTTGTTGACGGTAATTCTTCTTTGAGCGTTCGTCAAGTGCCTCTACTACCTAAGCCATGCAGTCTAATTTGCCTAAATGAGCCCCCGCTCCTTCGCGAGGGTGTGGCATCCTTCGCGAGTGGGGAGGGGGGGGGGCATCAATCATTGTATCACCATTGTTTTTTAATAGCATGATTGGCGGACTGCTGAATAATTGGGTGGTCCGTTCTTGAAAAGTACACTCTTGTCGCATTGTCGATTATCGTGCCTCTTGATAGAAACCGCCACGCGATGACAAATCAACGCAGATCGCGTTTCCCGAATTCTTGGTAATGGTAGGATCGCCCATGGGCGGTGGCCGGCACGTGTACTCCACGAATCTTGATTCTGCTCGATGTCAATAAGGTCCTATTAATAAGCGGCTACATTGTGAAGTTGGATGTGTTACGAGAGAATAATAATAATTCAAAGTCGGGCCGCTAATTAGGAGGCGAGAGCCGGAATTCTGGGAGAATCTTTCGAGCCCCTCGATATTTCCACGCAATCTAACAATATTCCTTTTTGTCTTTTCAATTAATTTTTTACATTAAGCCGCATTACAATTTACGATTTCCGACAAAGAGACATATATATATATATATATATATCCATTACTATAGCTATACTCGCTTTATACTTGATAACAAATTCTGTAGAAACTTGTGTCATCTAAGACGATGAGGTAAGCTCCGTGCATTTTATATATAAATAATTAAGTATTGGTTTTTTAAAGTCTGCTTGTCACAGAAGATGAATGATTTATTATCCAAGGCATTAATGAAAGATGTAATATTAATTAAGCTATTATTATTTATAAGAATTATATAACGACGTATAGAGCCGTATGCGGGCACGATGTGGAAGAAAATGAGACGAAGAAAATATAAATATTAAATAGGTATCCTCTCTATCTAGCTTTCCTGGGCTCAGTTTATCCGAATCGACGGCCTATCGATAAGGATTTCACCCGCTGACGTCAGCACTCTCCGATGATAAAGAATGGGGATTTAATGGGACTGGCGAGAAGGTTCATTGAATTGTCAAACATGCGTGCGTGCGTGTGCTATTTTATCTATCAATTTTCTATTGAAACTTGTACTGTGGATGGTATAATTATTGTGCGTTGGTTGTGTGTGCGCGCGCGTAATATTGTAGTAGCCGTGGAGGATCTACGAATGGTAATCGATAATGGCCTTGACGCATTGACGGAGACTCGATTGTAAGTTCAACGGGCTGGCGAGGGTGATGAGTCCCCTCAATAGAATGCCGGGAAGGCCCCAATTGTTTCCGTGACCTACTTTAGTGTTGCTGAAGGGTCGCTACTATCAATTGTAAGTTGATAAACTTCAGTCACTTTCAGCTGTGGGTGTGCGTTTTCATCGTAACCATTCACGGGGACGTTTAACCAATCCTCGGTGCCTTGCTGTGACCATTGCCAGGATTCTCCCTCCTCGAGATCTAAGCGAAAATTGTACGTTGATCGAGGACAGACTGATCCACAATGTCGAGAGCGCGAGTCACATTCTGCATTCACAGATACTAAACGTGACTTTTCGTTGCCAAGTCTTATGTTGAAGTTACTTATTTCGATTTGTCCCATTGATGCCGCGATCGGTAATGTATTACAATATTATTAATTGTATCGCGGACTTTTTCGTCTCCTTTGTTTTTAAATCGATAGCCAGGATTTTCTTTCGCCTCGTGTCGAGCTCTGTGTTGCCATGTGGTGGTGTATAAATAAGCGTTTCAATTGCATGTTTTCTCGGCCTTTCTAGTAATAAACTTTTAGTCTGAATCTACAGCGCTCTCGTGTTCTTTGCTTTGTGCCGCCGCATTTTAATATTCGTAAACAGCGATGGTCAACTTACACTGTTCCTTTGTTATTCTTGTAATGTACTTCAATAATGGCAAACAAGTAACGTCAAATTACACGGCGCCGCTCCGGCGCTCGATTTTTTCCACGTAATCGCGAACAAATGTAGGGAATATTGACATGATAAACCGATAAAGTATGAGATATAAAATAATTTTATTTTGCATTGAAAGGTAAGGTAATTCAGAAGAGTGAAAATTATTAAATTGACTAAAAATATTAAACGCATGTTTATTTAACGGACGTTTTATTTTTAATCGTATGCATATTTTACAGAAGGAGTTGAATACTTTTTGATCCTGGACTCTGGGGTTAAATAATTGGAGAGCTATTAATTATCTAGAATAGAAAATTAAAATTTCAAGAATTAAGAGTAAAATGCAAAAGTATTCTTTATAAGAAAAACTTGCAATTCCAATCGATATCATTATCAATTTATGATTTAAAAAATGATAAAACCTCTATTAATTATCTCTATTATAGAAGGTTATGCTTGGATGAAAAGTGTGGTGATGAATTTAGTAATGTCAACGTCTTAAAACTGTAATATTGGAAAGGAAATTAACTACAAAATTGATTCCAGATTGTGCCATGTGATAATCAAAAAGTCTCGAGTTTTATGATTTTTATTCCTTTTATACGTGTCGCATTGGTTTTTTTTTTGCCATTTATTAAATTGACTTTGCGAATGTTTCGACTAATGTCCAATCGGCTAATAATTAAACAATATGTATAGAGTTGAAGGTGTCATTTTTTGCATTAAATTTGTTTAAAATAATAAAAGTTAAATTTTGATTTGGCAAAGTTTTCGTTGGAAGAGTTTCCTTCTGAAAGAATTTGAAAATAAATTATTCCAGAAATTTTGTAACATCTGTCAAATACAGTATTTTTCATAATATTTAAATCAGCAAATTTCATACAGTCAACTGTAAAAAGATTATAAAAAATTTCTTTTATTATCTCCAGAATGTGGAAAGCAATTTGGAAATTCTTATATACTATGATATTTTACGTCGTAATTCTGGAAAAATTTATATTTATTTAATATATCCCTTACCAAATAGCTTAAGACGATCAGTAGTTTAATTTTTTTTGAAAAAAAAAAAAATTACATTATTCTTTATTTTATAGCTTGAATTTTTCTTGCTCAAGTATTTATTATGTGTGTAAGGATATTGTAATGATGTCAATAATCAGTTGGAAAACGTCTTCACTTCTTACTCCTTATTTGTGCAAATATTTGAATCTCCAGACACTTTTGCGAGTAAATGTTCTCATTTTCAGTATTCATTTTTATGGCTCGAAGTCACTTTGAAATACACGAGCTTAGGAAGAGATATTTTGCAGAAAAATAAAGATACGCAATAATATTTATTGCGTGAAATTAGATATTTAACAATCGAAAGATTTGCTATTAAAGCAATTAGAAAGTGCATTTAATGCATAATTAAGCACAACTATTTAAAATAATTGAATTATATTTTTCCAACAAGGAAAGAATTGTTTTTCTTTGCCAATATTCACGATAAACTTTCACACTCGTTCACTCTTAAGAGCCAAGGTTCGTCCTTTTGATAAGAACTGACATAAAAGAAAGCTCTTTGTGAGCTTTAACGAGCTCTCTTGAGAGAAGTTTATTTTTCTTCGAGTTTCCCTCCTGTTTTCCAAGCTACTTAACGAAAGAATCGGTCATATTATTCACTGTATAGAGGACTAATTAAAGCTGTATTAAGTCAATTTTATTGCCATTCAATTTATTCGGCATTTCAAAATTCTGTTTTATCGATCGATATTTATCAAATAGAATTCTGCTGCACGTCTAGATATTCATCATCTGGCATTCTCGAAATATTCACTATAACGAAGAGTTTAAAGACGTTAATAATTATTAAAGTATGTATGTATAATAGAATTATTGCAATCATTTGAATATTTATAAATTACTTAGCCGATAATAGCAGTGGCCATTATAATGTATTTAAAATTCCGGAATATCCTTTCAAAGTTCCATCAAAATCTATTCGTATAATTAGAATTGAAAAGATCGTTTGAAGCTTTTGTTCAAATAATTTTGTTAAATGTAGTAAAAAAATTTTTGAACTCGGAATGAAATTGGAATCATCATTCTTGGTAGGAATAAAGAGCCGACTATTATCTGAAAGAGAGAGAGAGAGAGAGAATTATTTGAGCAGGAAATTTTTTTCCAAAATCTTATAATTAAATTCAAATTAATAGTGCTCGTTATTGAATTAATAGTGCTGTTAATTTCGTCTTATGGCAATAACAAATACGCCAATTAAATAGAGAGACGCGCCAAGAATAAGTAGTTCATAGTAACAGATAAGATAATTTATTGGGCGGGTTAATTTATTCTGGATTAAGGAAGCTTAACCTCGAAGGAGGCAACCGACCGGAAGTAAGTACATCCGTACTCTTGGGTTTGTACTGCTTACTTCAAATCATCCAACATTTTGACTTACATTTAATACTGTTAAGCTTGAATTACAAAGTACGAAACTGTGTATAATTGTTATAAGTGCCTGTCTTAAATGGAAAAAAAATCTTCATTTATTAATCGATGCCTGAATATTACAATGCCACAGTGAATTTAATTCGGCTGAACGTAGAGTAATTTAATATTCTCTATTAATAATCAAATTAATATTGTTACTAAAACAAAAAGATAATTTTATTTCTAGAAGATAAAGTACGCAAATCCTATAAATTATATATATATATATGTGTGTGTGTGTAAATGATATTAGTCATAATAAAATTTAAAAAATCCGGAAAACACGTTACATTATTTTCAATTAAAAGAAAATGTAATTTGTGTCAAACGCTTAAAATATTGTTCACCATCACTTAATTTATACCAAAACAATTTATCAATAAGATAAAAAAATTGAAGTAATTTTTCAACCAAAATGTTTATAAATCTCAAAAATAATTTAAAAATAATGAACAAATTACATAAACTATGCTGGAAGTTTTTTATTTTTGTAATAATAATATTACCAACACCACAGTAGAAGAATACATTTGCCTCTTGTCAATTATATATACATATAAATATTCTTTAGCCGTGCTTATTGAATAGGTAAGCAAAAATTATGTATCATCAATGAAATGAAATAAAATTTATTGTTCAACTAAGCAGTTATGGCTTCTCTTTATTATACTTGTACGTTTATCACAGGATAAAAAGGATTATTAATAATATATTGTTGGAGATTCCGTGGGAAGGTCGGTCATCTCGCGATACTATTTTATTGCTCGGAAGATTCGTTAGAAGATTCAGGCCTCTTTATGCTTGCCAGATGGCACCCGAAACTCCCTCCTGCCTTCCACGATAATCCCCGACTGTCGTTCTCTGTCGCTTTACGATCGCCACTTCACCCGTGTTTACAACACTTTGCCTACGACTAGAGTTGGTGTGTCTCCATTTTTTGTCGCGTGCCATATTTCAAAACAAACTAAAATCAACATGGCTATAAATATTCGAGGAAAATCAGGAGCGCCGAGTAACCCCCCTCCACCCCTTCACCCCCCGCGGCTCACTCGTGCCGTCGCGCACAAAAAATCAATCGTGATTTATACTACTTGCCTTATTGCGCAGCAGTTTGACTATATTAGTGCAGCATTTAGCAGCGAGACAATCGCTCATTCTCTTGGAGGGCCCCTGTCCAGGGTCCAGCCCTAATTATTGCTGCACATCAATCACAGTAGACTAATTGACAGTGAGCCGATTTTCCTATTATCCCACTGCCGAGTGATGTGAGTAAAAGAAGCTGCACGAGCCGTAGCAGCTGGTATTCTTCAAAATCCTTCAAGCTGTTATAATTAAAGAGTTGGGGACTCTTATTGTGCCTCTTCTCGTTAAGTGTCTGAATAGTCCCTGGACACTCAAAATATGTCTAGCAGTGTATACAGGGTGGCACGCTTCCAACGTCCATCAAGATTTGCCGAATCGGTGAGGATCTTACCACATTACGGATCAAAGCTGCTCGACTCAAGAAGCCGATCCCAAGTTCCTCAGCTGATCAATTTGCAACCAATCACAACTGTCAATGCAACAATAGCCGGAGATCCCTGGCCTACAGCCTGGCTAGCACTCATTTTACAATTGACTGCCGACTAACCACACGACGACACCCTCTATAAATTTCACCAACTACGGCAAGTAACAGCGTAGTAGTTACTTATACTGGCCACTTCTTGTATTTTACAGGTACAGCAGAGATATTGTCAATTAGTTGTAACGGAGTCGAAAGTGCTATTTTGTCCAAGCAACGCGGCATCAGTCAATTTACCACTGATTATTCAGATCGCATCGACGCATTCCATTCGTATGACAAACGAAAGTATTATTTTTTCTATCGGTCGTATTTTTAATCATTCTTATCAATAAGTCAATACAGATATATATACATATTTTCTTTTTCTTTTTCTATCAACATTTTCAACAAGATAATTTATAAGTATAAATTTCTTAACTATATTTTCAATAAAGACGATTTACCCTGCTGCCGCTCTCCTTCCACTCTTTGCCTCTCCCTCTTGACATCTTGGGGAGACTTTACGCTCGACTTAATTCCCGAACACACACACACACACACACACACGTTATTAATTATCATGTAAAAATTTAATTTTTACAGTCGAATTCCGCATGAATAAAAATCAATAATCATTTCAATATTGTAATGATGGAACTAATATAATGATAAAGTTATAAATATTTAGTTTGCAAATAGAAATTGTGTTTTTACAAATTTACATTAAAATGTTTTCATCAAATTACACAATATTCAAATATATATCTACATTAAAAAAAATAAAATAAATAAATAAATAAATATAGTACGATCCCGTAATACTCATTGTAATTTAACAATAGTGGTAATAGTAATTAGTAAATTGTCATGGAAAGATTGCTACAGCAAGTGTATAATTAATTGTAAGAACACTTGTGGTAAATGAACGAGACCATTTATTTTTTATTTTCAGTATTTTATGAAAAAATACGTGCATATCGAAATTGAAGTTTATCAATAAAACATATGTGCATTATGTATTATAGATAAGCTATTTATCGCAATGCTTCATAGATTCTTAAATGCCTTTTCTCGGCTTATATAAATTTCTATTACGAGGAAAATTTGTTTTCATCCATATTGATTGGAATAAGTTATATATTTCAATAACAATATCGTGTTACACCATTGAACAATCCACTTCCTTGAAATTGACATTTACCATATTAATAAATTACATACTAATAAATACATTTCTGTATTGTAACATTACGTGTGCCCATTCATCTATATTTCACGCATCCGAATTTTATACGCAAATACAATAAAATGATTACACACTTGTTTAAAAAATTTGACGCAGTTTCCATAATTTTTATTATTAAATTTCTGTCTGCCATTGCATATCGCCACGCGTTGCTTAATTATTCGTTTCTACTATTTATCTACTCGTTTCGGAAAGTCAAGCCATTTCGCATTATTCAATTGCCGTTTATATCTCCATTATCACCATTTACAAATATCGCAATTGAATTAAATTCGTTTGAGCCGACGGCTTTAATTTTCTTCAATATAACAGCGGTCTCCTCTCCGCTATTACAAAGTGCCTGCAAACGAGTAGCGTTGTTGTAATATCCTAAGAGGAGATTGTAACATAATAATACGTGCACGAGCGCATATTCATTAAATGCGGCAATACGGGAGGCAAACCGCTTAAATATTCCGACACCTAAAGTACAACGTTGGCTTGTACAACATTGGGCTATCTATCGAGCATTTACAACTCTCTCCTCATACTCGTCTCCTTACGGTATTTGATTGCAGTGTCCCGATGGATTCCCATGCCTAAAAGAACTCTCGGTCAGAGTGAGATCGACTGCAGCCGGGCAAGGAAGCGCGAACGCCCGTGAAATTGTTAGGATTTGTTAGGGCGTCGGTAGAAGGCGCGGATGTAAATAAATCGAGAGCTCGCAGCCGATTCCTTAAACTTTATTTAACTAAACTCTGTCTGCTTAGCGCTGCTCCGTCGCACCTGTTGCCAACGACTGATGATTGCAGGCCAGCGCCATCCAACTGAATCCTTGATTTGTCCAATTCGCGAATTCGGGGATGTTTGGGGTTGGGTAGATGGCCGTATGGGCGAACCAAGGATCCTGCATTCTTAATCGTAATATCGTTGCGCTGTTAATTGAGAGCACCTGGACTAATGCGTCCTTCCCACCAATGCCAGGTAGTTAATTATCCTTGAACTTTGCCGAGAATTAATGCCCTCGGATGCATAAGCTCTAGAGGAGGCCGTTCCCACCCCCACCCCCGTGCGTCTAAACCCATCGATGGAGCGTCGGTTGTATGCGATGACGTGTCGAATGTAGAGAGGCGTTTCAAGTACACGTCAGCGATAATCGTTGTTGACCCGATTGCATGGGCGAGTAACTGGCACTCGTTTTCAGTTTTATCCGTGAGTGTAGGATTTAAATATTAAGAGTCTGCCCGCGATGTAGGGGTATATAGAGGGCCTCGGTGTGCCGTTAATTTATTTGAAAAAAACGATTGTCGAGCGACGAGGTTAATTAATCGCGCTCAATCTTGTAGGAAGCTCTTGGCGTTCGAGAGTTTGTTTGATTTTCATGGATCATCGGAAGGTGCGATGTGATTTAGCTTAAACTTCAATTAACTTTTGCCACTCGATGAATTATTGCACTCGTTAAAAGTGTTATTATGCGGCAATTAAAGCGCTCGCGCAATGCTGGACAACGTCTGCCTATCGTGCAGCCATGAATCGCCTGGAATTTGAAGTCTTAGTAGATAATTAGAAGATGTAGCGAAAGTTGTGTGATGTGGGACAATAATAATACGAAAGCTCGACAGTCCTCTTTAGCGTATTGCGTATCCCAGTCAGTGGATTGCAAAGAAAGCAAATAAACTAGTCGTGGAAGCTTGTCGAACAAGATCCAATACTTTCGTGAAAATATCTCTTGCAAAACTATGACAATCCATTGACAAAAGTCATTTGGCGATAAATGGCTAAATAAAAGAACGACGACTCTTTGACCAATTATCAGAATTTCGGTAATTCACGCGTTAAGCGTGAAGCCCTAAAAAACAAGTGGTGCGCATAATGATGGTGGCGGTGATAGTTCCGCGCTCGCGCAAAAGTTTAATGCCCGAGAGGCGTTGGGAAGTGTGGGTGGGGGGGGGGCGGTTAATCGAAGGGAAATGCGCGGAAAAACTTGAGACCGGCCGGAATTTCGGCCCACTCATAAAACAGAGAGGAAAGAAGAACGGGGCGGCCAGAGAGCGAGAGGGAGGTAGTTTGGGGTGGGTGGGTTGGGGGGTGGGGGGGCAGGCGATCGCAATCGGGTTGGTGTTTGCGAGGGCGGCGTAACATTTTATGGCCGACGGACGATCCGATAGCGTCGACTTGCGGTGCGCGCGCCTTTTGTGAGGCCTGTAACCTTATAACAGTGATCGGCATTTTTCGCAGGGCTGCCAATTATATATCCTGAGGCTGCCATGTCCGCGAGGAAATGCGATTTCCTATTGCCAAGCTAAATGAAGTTGTCGTGTCGTTATCTTCCGCGGCAGCGTTGCGAAATTCTCCTATCTCTCCTCCGACTCTCGCCAACTTGCATTTGCATCTCCCTTAATTTCCTGTCTCTCCTCGCCTTTGCATTCCCGTTGCCTTATATTTTTGCCTGTTTTCACAGTCATCGTCCTCGTCGTCGTCGTCGTCGTCGTCGTCGTCGCCGCCGTCGTCGTCCCTTCGAATATGAGATGCTGGGGGCAAAGTGAATTTCTTCCATCATTCTTAGGCGAATTCTTCCAATATCGGTTATTGAATGTTTAATAGCAATGTGCATGTAACAATAAATATCTTTGATGTTGAAGCGTTTTACACGCTACTGAATTTTTAATATTAATAGTGATAAACGCACCCTCCTTACTTAGTAATTACATGTTCTTACGATTAGTTGCGCTTATTTCTTTTTCAATTAACAGAGCCCGATTAAATATTGAAAAATATAACATAAAATATTTTTTAACAATATGTCTTCAGAGTCTGTTGTGTCAGAACAGTACTTTTATAGGAATAGACCAAGAGTGAGAATTGTCCATCAGTTGTCACAGATTTACGACATTCTTAACGACATTGATTATTTACGGGGGAATAATTTTTAACTTTTCCCGTAAATTTCATAAAAATGTGTTTCTCCGTTACGTATAATTATTGATGAGATTGAAGTAATTTTGACAATGCAATGTATATTGTATAAGGAGAGCTCGGACGACTTTAAGGAAATCGTTATTAGGAGACACGTTGACGAAGGATAAAAGGAAAATAATTTAATAATTTGTACATAAATGTAGTTCAACTAAATAATTAAAAGTATATTGAAAATTTTTATATTCAATGGTCTGGATGCTTGTATATTTCGATGTTGAAAGTCCCGATTATTTCAGCATTTTCTTCCTTCATAATTGATAAAAATATGTCGATAATGCCATAAAATATTTACATCTACATTATAATAATGTTCACACTTCACTTTAATATATACATCGTTCACATTGCAGATGATGAATAAATAAGTGAAATTCTCCAAATTTTCCGTATTAAAAAATTTTATTCACATTTACATTGAAGTGATTTACATTGGCGAGTGCATATGCAAGACAACCTATTTCCTTCTCCGTAAAGTGACGCATCGAAATATTTTTAAAAGCAATTGAATTAAACTGTTAATTAAAGATGTCTATCGCATGAAAAAGTTAATCATTTAAATTTGTAAAAGTACGTGAAATCAAATTTTTCAAGAAATTCCGTAACTATTTGCGCTTTAATTATTTTCTCATGAAATAATTATCAGGAAATTTTTTTCACCTTACTTTTAAAATATAAATCCACACGATCGAAGAATGCTCTCTAATGTCCATTGATCTAGTTGAATTTATTTTATTATCGAAAGAAAAAATATCTATCTATATATATATAACTAACCAACTATTTTAATGAGAAGAATATGGCCTCTAATACAAAGAAAATATTTTTTAATACGACTATGGCAAACATTGCATAATAATAATAATAATGCATTTCAATATAATACATTGTGCCGAATTAATAAATTGTGACGATTCACAATCTCACTGGTCAACTCATCGACCAATGAAGAGTATAGCTCGACATTTCCTTTCTACCTTTTATATATTTTTTCCCTCCGTATACATACACACATATGTATACGTGTATATATATATACATTAACAAGGCACGTCGTTAAAAGGCGTTGGGTAAGAAATAGAAAATGAACTTATAATTAATTCAATCAAGTTAGGGCGCGCTTAAATCGATTCTTCAACGTAATCCAGCACAGCAACTAATTCTTACTTCTACGTGTTATAAATTTAAAGACTTTTTGCCCTTTTCTTATACATAACGGACACAATGGAGAGAAATAACTTAGCCAACTTTACTCACATTGCTATCGATTCATATACATAAAGAACAAGTGACATTAATGCTTATAGACGCAAGTAATTTAATATTGTAATTGTAATTTAATAGACTCGGCCATTGAATATCATACATTTTACTCTAGATTTATCGATTAATTAGTTAGGCAGAATCACGGGAATTTTTCATCAATCTATTCCGTATTATCACTTATTCCTTATTTATTTATAGCCAAGTTTCACCACTTTTTCCAGCAACTTCATAATATGCGAATAATACAAAAATGTATAAACGCGACTCATTGATCAATACTCGCCAATTCCTTGGACAAACACGATTAGCAAATTCGATTCTTCGTAAATCTATGAATATGCTACAGGCAATGTTTACTTACCCAATATTACAATTTTAGTATTTTAATTTATCCTTATATCGATCGCATAAGCATTACACTCCTCAACGCCCCTCAAATATACGATGTCCCTCGGCTTTCTTTTTTTTTATCATCAAACATCTGCCCGTCTCTCCTCCGTTTTCTCTCTCTCTCTTTCCCTATTATACGATGCTTGAAGGGCTCGAGCACATTGGCAACACAGCCTTACCCATAGCGTTAGCTTGTAAATTTTTCCAATGCCCAACCGATGCTCAAGGATTCTTACAGCTAACGTGCAATTCGCAGTGGCTGATATTATAACTGCTGGGCACTCATTTTTTTATTTACCCACGCGTGTTTTAGTAGGTTTTACGAGTCGGCGAGAAGGCACCGTCCGCTCAACGCTACTAAATGTCCGAACTCTGTGCGAATGAAAAGCTTCGCGGCACAAACGCGGCCGTTTGCCAGCCGAGAATAAGGGAATAACGTGGGAGTATAAAAATATGTATTATCCATGAATAGTCGCGTGTAATTACGTTGTAACGTTGCCCTAGCGAGAGTCGCTTGTACATTGAATATTCTACACATTGGAGAGTCTCGAATTGGAGCTTGTAATGGTATTAAAGTGGGGTAGGTAGGTCTCAAAGGCGAAGCTTGAAATTGGAATTTCCTCGAGAAAATAAATAGAATGATTTACTTTAATGCGAGAGCATTATAGGGCATTATCGGGTTTCTTAATTCTAGCTCGAAAATTAGATTTTAAACATTAAAATTAGCTCATTTGGCCCACCGATCTCTAAATTATATATACATGTATATGTATACGTGTGCACGCGCAGCTGGTAATTTTATAGAAGCAAAGCTAATGTTGTTGATATTGTTAAAAGCAGTTTATCGTTTGAAAAAGAGACGACCTATAAGTATGTTTAATATATAATGGATCTACCGGATAATAAAACTTTGATCAATTTTTCATTGGAAGCTCGGGTGTTTTAAATTTTTTAGATCTATCCGCTCGGAAATCTCATTAAATTTCAAATTGATATTCAACATATTTCACTATCGTTTTCCCATTCGTTAAAATATTATTGCACTCGAATTCTCGGAATTAAAGAGTTCTAATACCCACGTATGTGCATTTGCGAAATGCCGCGCCTCGAGAAATCATCGCATTTCATCGGAGCCCGGCAATCATTCACCTGCTTCACCCTGCTAAAACGATCGTGGAAGAACATTACTCGCTAAACGAACTCTACGAACATTCATTGTCCCCCCCCCCCCACCACCACACGATCGCCACAATACTCTTCATCATTTGCACAACAAACTAATCAAATGCATCACCAACACTACAAGTCCGCTCCCTTCGCCCCTTCTCCCCCACACGTAGATAAACTACAGAAAACATTTTTTCCATCGCTATGATCTTATCTCGCATCGGCAGCTTTAATAAGCAGGAGAAAAGCAAAGCCAATGGACGATAATATTGCACTGAAGGCAAATTTTTATATTCAATCGCTAAATAAATCCCCGGCCCCGCACCATTGACCAATACTTTCCTGCGCCCAACTCCCATAACGCTCACCACCAAGTTTCCCACGCCCCTCTATTTATTTCCTCCTCGCGTATCCTTCCTTCTCGCGCGCGCGTGCATCAGGCTCGAGCTGACCTCATCAGCTCCTGACATGATTCGCGCGCTCAGCGGCTGAACCGACGCCTTCTGCACTCGCGTATGTGCCTCGTAGATTGGCTCAGCAGGCTATTACCATTTGATATTGCTAGGCCATTTAATGTTCAATAAATTGGTTGTTTTATTGTTGAGCCGGCAGAGCTAATTCATTGCTGCTCATGGCGCACCGTGATTATCGATTGCGCTCTTTCGGCCTCTTTCCCATAGAGTGGATTGGAGGAGGAAAATCACTTTGGGAATTTTCAAATCGAGATTTTTTTGGCTTGACGAACGCACATTATGAGACTTCGGCTAGTTATTTATCGACTGTATACGGGGGTTAAGAAGTTGGTCGTTTGAGAGGCGCGAGACTTGTTATTTCGAACAGATCGGTGCAATTTTGGAAATGCGTGGCTCATCAATTTCGAAAGTACCTCGAGCATTCCTTGAAGCATATTTAGAGGCGGCGTTCAGAGATCTTACTGATAGTAATGTCAAATATGAACAGAATGGTATAAAATCATGCCGCTCAAAAGACGCAGAATTCTGTAAATAAATGCCCCGGAAAGTTTTAAAGAATTTATAAGGGGTGTATGCGCGTTACGTGTAATAATTTCAATGTGAATATTCCATTGACACACATATATATATATATATATATATATATATATATATACACATATTGAAATGCATCACAAAATGCATTTTGTACAGAATAGGGAGCAAGTGGCGAGGAATCCAATTACCATTTCTGACATTCTTACTTAAGAAATCATGCCTTATTAATGAAATCAAGAATAAAATAATTACTTATATAATTATATCAGCAATTATTGGCAAATGTCAGTATCCTTATGGAGATAACTGAAATTTCCCTACATTTTATAAATTCAGACATTTTTTAACACAGAGAGATAGATCATTGCTATTTTGTGACAATTTTATTAAAGCCACAAATTATTTAATTATTAAATTAGACGAAATTCTCTTAAAACATTTATAATGTGTGAAATCATGGAATAATTATTTGTGCAAAGTATTGCTTCGTAATTAGCAATAATTTTATAAAGAATTGACAAGCTTCCACGAGTATGACCTACAACAGTGTATAGTCAGCCAAAGTTATTGAAAATTTAATTATTAAAAATCGAACAATTATATTTTCCAATATAATTTACCGTTATAAGTTTTTGCCTCGCTGACATTTATTTAGCAAACTTTCTGCATTTTTTGACAAACATCGATCATGAATTTTCCAGTAAAAATGGCATTAATCCCTTACTTTCGCAAACTGGCTTTCTTCCAATTTTCCCACACACACATATATATATATATATATAATATACATGTGAGATTGAATGCACTAAATTCTCTAAGATTCAATTTCATTTTCGTTTTTTTTTCGTTTTGTTTTTGACGTCCGTTCCGTCATAATGGGAGCCCTTATGCTTAAAACGTCAACTTGAAAATCTGTATCTTTCGCGCGCCTTAAAGTGCAAATGAATGGGACTTTAGTAAGCTTGGCAGTACAATTGGACCTTCCAGGGGCAAAGGGACCTCGTTAAGAGGCTCCATCAATGTCACGACAAATGAATTTGAAATTATCATACTTTTGCACGTAATTCGATAAGCCGCCGCAACGGGATCTTCAAAAAATGCGTCGAGCTTAATTTCATCCTCGTCAATCCATTATCATAAACGTCTAAAATCCATAAAATTGGAGAATCAAAATTTCCCGGGGCCCATAGTAAGCGGCCGAGAAGCGGCGCAAAAATCGATCTACCAAGCGCCGATAAAAGTGAGGCAGGCAAATCGCCGACAAATTCCGGCTCCCATCACTTTCTTGCCAATTCCCGCCCCCTCCCCCTCCCCTATTTATAATGCACGAGAGGCGGCCGTCAGAACAATCAGAAGTTGCTCGTAAGCGGCACCAGCAGCCGGTGCAGCCCCACCAATTAAAGGATGCAGCTCATGTCGCTGTCACGCGATGCACGCGCGAACCTAATTATAAATTAGAAGCGAGAGTGAGCGCGGAGTGAGCCCTGGCCCTTCGCTCCCTGCACGTCAAGTTTGACGCCTCGCGAGCATTAAGCCCTCCCGAGGCTCACGATCGCCCCCCCTCGCGCGCCCTCTCGCCTCCCTCAATCTTCCGCGCCGACTAATCACTCGCTTCTACTCAGGGTCAGGAGGATAAGCGAGCGTCACTCTTAGTTGGCGGCGGCTTCTCATCAGCTCACTCGCCAATCGCTGCTCCCTTTACAACCGATGTCTTTACAACCGATGTCTTTACGAACCGATGGGCTTGGGGCGCTCCACCCGTACCCTCCCGCAACAACATCGCGCTCTCAGCCTCGTCTCGATGGAGCCGAGACCGCGAATCGACAGGTACCTGCAGGTACAGCTAGGCACGGGGCTCGAAAAAGAAAAAATGTTATAGTCGCTTCCCTTGTCGGGTGCTTTATGAATGTCTTGGGAAGAAATTGATTATTGCGACTGGGACAAGGAGGATTTGATAATCCAGGTTGTTTATTATAATGAGTAGTAGAGTTGGGCTTGCGAAGAATGTCACGTTTAGTGAACAATATTCTGGGTTCTGCAACTTGTTTGTGCTAGTTTGGCTCGTCGGGTAGTGCGACAACGTGTCCAAAAATCATATAAATAGTTAATGAAGTTTGGGTAGACGTTTGTTAATATAGAGCCAATGATATTTTATGTTAGTGCATTTGGCAATTTATGATATGGGTGATAACGATACTTTTCCATTTTCCTTTGATTTATTTGGGGTTGGACGGAGCTAGCCACAATTTAAGAATAATAAACGTAGTGGTGATTAATTGTGTTTATTATAAATTTTGTAATTACGAATAGATGATTATGTGCAATAAGTAAATCACGTATTAATGTTTTATGCACATATTAAGTCGCATGTTGATACTTTTGTTCTACCTGTGGGGATGAAATGTATATTCATAAACTGAATGCCCGTAAAATGTATTCAACAAAACAAGCAATTTAGTAATCAACGAACGGTGCTTAATTTCCCGATAATTTTTATTTGCTCCACTAGAATTATAAACTAAGTAATGCTCTGAGGATTCTAAGCGACTAATCAAATCAATTAGTTTAGATGCGCGTGTGTTTATTTAGGCGGCTGAGAAACTTTATACGGAAATATTTTGGACTGCTGCAAGTTAAACTGAATTAGTTGCTTTTCTCAACTTTATGTGTTTAAAACAGGTAATATTGTTTTCATAAATTTGCACAAATTTTACTTGCATTCGGGTCTTTTGGTTTTGCGCGTACTTTTACAGGCTCGTATCGTATCTTGACAGTTTATCTTTCCCCTCCCCCTTCACCACCCCTCGCGATGCCGTCAATGCCAAGACCGAAAATTTATTTTATATAAATGCAAGTTTAGAAACGAGCAACAGAGAAACAAAATAATTTACTTGACTGCAGACTTTCGTAATACTCTCTCGGTCCTCGATTTTTACGTTTACGCGTGTGCCGATTGACAAAAGGAACAAGCCAAACAACCTTTTTTTTTATATAATACATATGATTTGAAAGCACCCCCACTTTGCAAAAATGTCCAATGCTTTAATAAAGCGTTACTCTTAAAATGTCGGAAAAGTTTGGCCTTTTATTATTATACAATTCAGACTTGAATTAATCTCTCCAGATCACGTTTAAATAATGTTTGGCAAAGCCGTATAAAATGTACTAGCAATAATCATTAATTTGTTCCTAGACTGTAAAATTGCATCCCTATTCAAGTTATTTCCATTTGCAAGTTTCTCGACACAAGCACCAAAACATTAATAGGGGATTAAATTTACAATTAATCGAATCAATAAAAATGCAATTAATACCCGCGAATTATATTTACTATAATAAAAGCACCTTTTCTCCCTTATACCCTCAACTAAGAATTACAGAAGCGTAGCAAATTTTTTCTCCACCTATAAAATAACTAGATATCTCGAGGGAGTGGATTCTTGAAAGCGCTGGCTGCTCGAAAAAATCTCTACGATTACATTTCAAATATCTACAATGAATCGAAAAGTAGCCAAGTGTTCGCAAACTTGAATTTCTCTCGCGTAAAAATG
Source organism: Ceratosolen corneri (assembly GCA_030522565.1). Classification (NCBI taxonomy): domain Eukaryota; kingdom Metazoa; phylum Arthropoda; class Insecta; order Hymenoptera; family Agaonidae; genus Ceratosolen; species Ceratosolen corneri. Next base: position 22,928 of record JAPYYT010000850.1, read on the forward strand.
GAATTTCGACGGCAGTGCTGTATTGTTCCACTCTTAGATGTGTTGGCGAAAATATTTATCGGCCTGCCCTCTCGTATTAACGGCTCGAGAAAAGGAAAAGCAATTAGTCAAGATACGGGGAATCCCTCTTCGGCCTTTCAATTACGCGAGGCCAGCATAAGAAATCCTTTGCCACCGCCGCGGCGTGAAAGAGTTGAGTTCCCATCCGTACCTGTCGCCGGAGGCAACCTCTCCCTCCCGCCGCCGCCGCCCCCGGCCGCCACCCCCGGCCGCCACCCCCGTCGCCGCCCTAGCGCGGTCGCCGCCGACTTTTCCGGCTTGGCGCCTTGCTTCGCCCTGCGGCGCATGTATTATTCGGGCAAGGATAAGAGATTGTGCGACGAGCGTAATTAATTTTTAAGCGCAAAGTCGAATGGAAGGGCGGATTGAAGTACTGAAAGGCCAGGAATAGTGAGAAAAAAGCGAGGGGAAGGAAGTCGGACAAGGCGCAGAGTGAATTTGGAAAAGGCTACTTAAGCCCTTTAATATACGCCACTTTTCGTATAATATGCACAACTTCAAGTCTAAGTAGAAGAATGTTAAAGTCGCCACTAATGCGGAGATAAAAGAGTTTTTATTCCTCTTCCCTTGCGCGACAGATATTTCATTGCCTCGAAAAGCCATATTATTATCAAATATTGACAAAGTAGTGTTTCCACGGGCCAATCGGATTTCTCCTCGAATGAAAAATATCAGCGCTTATGCTTGCCCCCATTAATTATGCTACTGCTTATTACGTCTTGTAATTGATGAGAAAATAATGTATTACAAGTGACGTATGGCAATCTTTTCTCTCTTTTCTCAATTATTTACTATACGATCGTTTAATAACAAGTCTTGTACTTTGTTCAACTCCCTTCAGCATCTGTTTTATGTATAATCAATATCGATGATTCTACTTAAAAAATTATCTACCACCGATTTGTGCTCAATGTAGTTGTATGTTATGATGCTGGGATGTTGATGAGATTGGCATGATTTGTTTGAAAAGAAATTTGTAACGTCGATAGTAGCCTGCTCGAAGCAGTATTTGCTTTACGAAAACTTTTCTATCCGCGGCCATTTGATCATTTGTTTCATTAACATTACTTTCATGTCGTTCATTTTAGCCCCCACCATTATATTTTATTCCAACCATTTTATAACGCAAGCTAACGCATCGCAGAATGTTAATGTTATTAATTCGCATTCATTTTTAAAACAAATTTCTGTTACCGACTTACTCGCATGCTGCTGTTATTTGAAATCTTTTGTCTTCCACGTTGAATTAAATGTTGAATCTTTGTCTATTGCACCTGCCCGTTCGTTTGCGGATATATATATTTTTATTTTCTTTACTTTTAGTCTTCTTATTTTCCTAATTTTACTTGACTTCATCAGTTTCGCGGTAGTATCAAACTTTTTTACATTATGCCATAGAAATAAGTTTTAAAATCAAATTATTTAAAACAATCTTTATATATATATATATATACCTTCATGTAGCGTACGTATGCTAGAGTGCATAAACTTTTAGATCTTAAGAATAGTTGAAATAAGTTTGACATAGTAAGACTTACTTTTTTTTTTTTTGCTCCTCTAATATTACGCGAGTTTAATTAAAGCTTCACTACCAAGTCTTTTCAACTCCAATGCTTATATCCTGTAAGGTAAATATATGAATAGGAGTATTTAAATTGAATGAAATGTACTATTTAAATTTCAGTACAAATGCCCGTTATTGATAGTGCACCAACAAATAAAAAGTAAGTAAGGTGAGTACAGTAGGTGCATGTACCATTAAAAGCGAACGCACGACTTGTTCGATAATATTGCGGGTATATTTTTTATTCAAATTATTAAAATAAACGCACAACTATAGTTTCATTTAAATATTTGCGTATTTATCATTTATCATTTATTATTTAAATAATATTTTTAATCAAAGTGCTCAAAGTTTCAATTTTAGTTCTTAACTCTCTCTCTCTCTCTCTAGATTACTTTTAACAAGCAGTTATAAAGGGCTAAGAATTTTAATACATTTCTACTAATATTAGTAATCAATAGTAATAGTAAAAATTAAAATGCTAAATATGCTAAATAAATCCTAGTTAAAAAGGTGTGATTCACACCTTTGTGACTCGTTATGCATGCTCTACTAAAATTTTACTCGCACTGCCGCTAAAAAACACTACAGTTGAACTGGTAAATTAAATTGACAACTGAAAAAAGATTGAAAGAGATCATGTTTTTATAACAAATAAAGGAAAACGGCAGTGCTTGTGCTTTTGTGTGCGCGTGTGTGTGGGTGCAAAAATGTTGGACACGTGAACGTTACTTCTTTAGATTCGAGCACCAGCGCAAATATTGTTGCTCCTTAATACTAATCCAAAGTGTGCTTGGTATACACGCACGCACAAATACCGAAGAAGCTTACTATGTTCTTCGTTGAATGCATATGTGTATGTAAGTAAGTTCGATCCATCACGCGAAAACGTCGACTTGGCCACGACAAGCAAACCATATAATACGAGTAAATATCTGGTTGCTGGCTCGTATGGTCTTTTCTGCAAAAGCACAGCTTCTCTTTTCCCAGTTAATTTTTTGCTTTCCCTTTCTGTAAGGCAACAAATTATCAAGATAATTATTTACTTTGAAAAGATACTCGAGTAACCGTAGCATTTTCTTCTCCTCCGTCACGTAATTCCAATAAATGCCAAGCTATTGTCATTGCTATTTTTTTTAATTATAAGTATGTGGTGCGAATGAATATTTATAAATATTGTTGATAATTATTATGCTTTAGTTGAGATTTTCGGTAACCAATAATAGTATTAGGCCCCAGGAGCGGTTGAAAAAGAATTGACGAATGAACTTTATATAATGGGCGTTCGATTAAAAGGTAAGAAAATTCTATCGAATTTGCTGGAGGAAATTTCGTTACGATTTGTCGACTGAAAAAATAGCGGAATAAATGTCGATTTATGTACTATTTTTAGACTGCCAGTTGAATTCAATTGATTGAAGTGATTGGTTATCAGTTATCTTACAATTTTTCTCATTATTTTAACATCATTTATTCATTTTAATATTCTACATTTCAATGAACTTGTATATCCGATAATTTAGATAACTATACATCAATTTATGCTATAGTATAATATATATATATATATATATATACCCACATATAGGGGCGTATTTTTTGTAATCTATTAGACCGAGTGCATAGAACACCTGCTATTATATTATAGAAATATATAATGTTTAAAAATCTATATGATATAATGTTGACGAGTATGTTAAACAGTATTACAGTTATTGAATAAGAACTCTAAAGAATATTTAATATACATTTATTTCAAAATACGTTCCGAATTTCGTTGCCTAAAATACGCGTTCAAAGTACATTACACACACTTATACCCCCACGCTCAACACGATGAACTCTTCGACACGCACGCGTTTATACACACGCACTCAAACATTTATTCAATAATATAAAATTACAAAAAGTGTCTTTCACGTGGCGCTTGATTAAAGGGCTCATGTAATTGTAATGGCACAATACTTTTTTTCATTACCGTCAATTCGGTGATAAATAAATTGGCTCCGGGGCTCTATGTAACTTTCGGTATTTATTATTTGACATGAGCTCTAATAAACTCATCGATCCTCTCATATTATTAATGTATGCCAAATCATAAATAGTATCATCAGTCACGAGGGTCTTCGTACTTTTTGACTTTCGTTTACATTTGCTTTATTTGCCGTGAAGGTTTTGCCAAAGCAGAGCTTGAAATGAAATTGCAACGCAGAAACAACGATCACTTAAATTGGTCAAATAGTTTGGCGATCGTTAATTCACAAATACCAGCAATTCCCCTCCATTAATTGCAAATAATGTTTTCAAAATAATGGATCTTGAAAGGCGCATATTTATTAATTGAAGGACGTACAGCTGCTGCTCCTAACGCTCTCCACTAGCGGAAGGTTAGTGCTCTTATAAATTAATAATCTTTTGATTAAAATATTTGGAGAGAAAAAAACATTTAGCGAGGTAGATCTAAGAATTTATCGGAAGGATAATATGTTTTGAAGCTCGAGTCATGTCGTGATTTTCAGCGCGAGACATTGGCGTTCCCGAGGGTAGTCACGTCTTCTATGAAATTCAATTTACCACCAGTCTCTTCTCTCTTCTCCCCCTCTCTTTCCTTTTCTTAATTCCTCTTTAACCAGACCACAAGCCCCGGCTCTCTTTTCTCCCATTTTTTTGCCTTCGGATTGATTCCCCGTTACACGAGCTTCATTATACACGCAATTCGAGGATTTTAATGGGCGACAATGTGTGACTCTGGAGGCATTAACTCAAGACAATGCAGCAGTTTTCTACAAACAGGCGTGGAAATTGTTTTCGTAATTATGATAGTCGTGGCAGATAACTTCTCACTTCCACAATTCATCATCCGATTAATTAATGCCAGAAAGGGACGTCTCTGGTAGCTAATGTAACATACATTAGCCGGCACATTAATTACTAGCACAAATAAAAATAGCATCAAGTACCAAAGGAAAAGGACATTTTTATCTATTTAATTTATTTAAAACAAAAATCAAAGACATATATATACATATGTTCGATAATTAAATCGGCCTTGAGCTGTTTATTGCCGTGAAGAAAATGGTAAGAACGCGAGATGGATGATTATTTATAATTTAAATAAAAAAATGACTTTGTGAAATAGTATACTTTTTTAAAAAAAAACAATGGAATTGTTTACTTTTATTTCGTATTTAAAGAATGACGGTGAGTGAGAAAGAAAAATAGATAGATCCCTTGTCTTAAAACACCTACGGATTTTTAAGCAGCCAATACGCTTAATTACTAAAGATTAAATGATTCAATGAAATTACACACTTAATGGATATGTAATTAAAATATATTTATATTTAAAAGTCTGTATGAATAAAGAAAAATTAAGGCTTGTCGAAATAAAGGAGCCAAAGATCAGTAGAAAAAATTTCCATTTCATACATACACATTCTATAACCTGTACACACTTTTATTTATCAATAATTTAAAATGCACCAAACTCGTACATTGCAATACATTGATAAAGAGCCAAATTTTTATACACTGCTAAATTAAAAATGCACCAATATTAATGCCAATTGATTAAAGTTAAATAAACAAATGTAAATGATGAATTTCAACTTGACTCGTCCTTCGAGAATCGCCTCAAAAGTTTGGATTTTAAAAGCAAACATTTTTCGGAGTTTTTCCGGCATTTCTTCAACCGCAAGTAATACGCTCCATGAACAAGGATTACAGCCTCACGGCGTATCTTAGCATACCTTAAATACTGAATAAGCACACCGTCACCAAATAAATTCACTAATCTACGCTCACGTGAATATAATATCTCGTAGGGTAGCCCAGTGATTTTTTTGAGATGCGAAGCGGCCAAATATAATACAAATTATCCGCCCTCGGGAAGCATCGAAATGCAGACGCACGTGATTCCGATTCAACATCCGGCAGCTCGAAGCGAAATTGACCCACGACGACGACGAGTCGACACAAGATCAGCAACCAATGCAGAAATCAGTGGAAGAGGAAGGCGAGGTCCAACCGGACCGAAGCAAAATCAGCAATAAAATGACAATATAAGGTGCGCACCTACTCGAGGACTGAACCGCAGCTGATCTCGCAGCAGAATCGGATTTGGCTCGACGCCGCCGCCCCCGCTCCCCAAATCCAAATCCGAAAAATAATATGAAAAGAGAAAGTATGATGGCCGAGGAGGAGAAAGCGTGTAGTTAGCGCAGTTACGGGCCAACTTGATTGCGCCCGACTCGATAATCTCACGCCCCTGCACAGCCGCTACTCGCCAAACAATCGCGCGACGCATCAATCGCGGCACTGGCAGTTTTAATTAAAGTCAAGGCTAATTGCCGCTCTGGTAGTTTGCTTTCGTTCCGACTTTTATGCGAGATATTTCGAGTGAGAATCGCCGGGAAAAAGCACACGACCGACGTAAGAATATTGCAATCGTCAGGATTTCGTCGCTGCGTAGATTTGCATTTATTTGGGCTGCGCGAGTGACGGAACAATTATTGCAATAATTATTGACTTTCAATATGTAGCGTAATTAGATACTAAATGCTGCGATTGAAGTCAATTTATTTAGAATGGAAATTGTGGCGCCATTTGCAATGTAATGAAATTGCTTGCCATTGAAATATCCGGCAATATTATTGACATTAAATTTAGTGCTGAAACTGAAATACCCTGTAGGAGAATTACGAAAGTATTATTAAAGTATTGTAAAGCATAAATTATTCGTACTAGTGCAATTCAACGCGAGTTGACTAATTGAGTAAAAACTTGTATCTGATGAAACTCAATTTATGCTCTTAAAAACCATTTGGTAGCTAATTATTTTTCTGTATTTTCAGTGTCGTTAGTCTAAAAAAAATGTAGAATTTATATTTCTATATAAATAAAATAATTTCTATAATCCTACGAGTTATTCTTAAATCAATCATAAACGTCAATGTTTCATTTGGAATTATAATATTCATCATAATTTCAAACTAATTTCAGTGAACATTACAACTTATATATTACAGCTTATTTACTATCAGATGTATTTGAAAATCAGTTCACTCGGTCTGAAATGAAATACAGTTTATTCGTTAAGTCTTTGGTATTTGAAATGAGCTGTCGTTTCACATCGAATTGAGCTCTTTTTTTTTTTTTTTTTGTTCCATATAAATGTATTACTATTATTACTATTATCATTATTATTATTATTATAATTATTCCATACAAGTATGTTCCATGTAAATGTATTGCAAGAGTAATTTTAAAAATGAAAAATACCTATTACCTTGAAAGTTACAGGGTAAATCAATACATTGCTAAATATATTAATGGCGCACTCTATAATATTGGATGGATTTGAATGTGAAGTTGATGTAGAATGTTTTTGGAAATGAAATGTATAAAATTTCTTAATATTTACTTTAAGACCTGGTATTTGCACGTAAATTATTTTCAGATACCGAGGGCAAAAGCACTTTAACACGTTCTTTATTGAATTCCAATTATTTTATTTGCATATATATATATATGTATATATATATATATATAGGTAAGAATATTCAGGGAGTTGAAATGCTCGGATAAATTACAATATGTGGCAGATTAATGTTACATTTTATCCAAATACTTTTCCCCTGTAATAAGTTATAATGCAAAATCCTTTAGGTAAAAGGAATAATGTGCGTTTCTCTTAGTGTCAAAGTCACTAAGGGAATATCAATGCGATTGAACAAGGGGCTTCCGATTGTGCAGGGATTCTGTTCTAATACAAATAATAACAGCAGTGAGTGATTATAAGATTGTATTGGCTTCTCTCATAATGTCTATTTAAGTAAAATATTTTGAAATATATACAGTGCGTCTTGTACATGAATATTAAAGTCGAGCTAAATTATACAGCACACGCTCCTTTTTATTAAAAGTTACGCTCCAACCTCCGCTCCTACATTATGCCTTTAATACATCTTAGATTAAAGATTCTTTCTACGTTATTTTTTTATCCCTAGATTTCGATTATATTGTATATTATACTGTATATTATATGTTATATTCTATATTATATTCTATATTCTATTATATTACCCAGTGTTCAAGTTATAAAGACCTTCATTATTGCGTGTTTTTTCGCGTATTTTACTTAAATGGCAATTAGCTAGGAATTAATAGTCCATTAGAATGAGTTATAGACTCTGGAATTCATTATTAGGTTTATAAGAAAACTACCTCTACAGACTCATTAAAATCTATGTAGCACACAGTGCTGATGTTTTCATTGTCAATTTTTTTTTTTCACCGAATTCCCCGTTCCTCTCGCGGCTCTTATAAATGTTCATAAATAATACAGAGGCAGAGTTTTTAAGTATAGAAAAGCATGTGCTAGACAATTGTCTTGTAGATGGCGGTGTAAAGGTAGTTTTTATCTGCGCATTCTTGTTATTAAAATTTACAATTTAAGTGGAGAGTAATTGCAACGTGAGCCATAAAATATTGAATTTTATCAATAAATTAATCAAGATACATGAAATTCTGTGTGTCGAAGTGGGACTGATATTACACGACTAATAGTTTATCGAGTGACTAAAAAGTTAATTTTTCAAACTATTTTCTTCAACTATGTAGACAGTAAAATACCAAGAACTTAATTTCATAAAATTTTCTTTTGCCATTCGGCATACAAACAATGAAGGAGAAACCGATACATTTTGTCAGTTAAATAACGGTAACTTTCTTACGAATCATTAATCCTTAATTGATCTGCCTTAATTTAAGACCTTAATAAGGCTTCTTCCGATAAACATTTGTTTGATGTTGAAACCGTTGACACATACATTTGTCACTTATTTGCATAGCACGAGTAATGGCATCTCCTTTATATTGCAATCTGCTGTTAATCCGAAATTACATGCAATGGACTTAAAATGCAATCACGATGTGAAACATTTTGCACAAGTTTTACATGTATAATGTAAAAGTACGTAAAAGTAGCGTATAAGAAAGCCTGCTAGGTTTTTCATATCCATCATTCTGAGATTTTCTCTTTACTCTCAAGACACCTTGGCGCTCGTACACATAAGGCGCACTTTGCATCTCTTTACGACTGTGTAACGTTAGCCCTTAACAACTAAGATCGTAGAGGGCTCGCAATCAATTTACGCGGAATATTAAGCCAGTGAGAAGCCTAATCGAAGAAGCGCTTCCTCATTATCAAATAATGAGAATTACAGAGAATCCAGCCGCGTCGGATGCTGGAACGTTGGCACCCGATTAATCGAAAGTCCGCATAATCTGAGATCCGGAATATTTGCAAGGAGGATCGTTGCATTAGCAGAATCAAGTGTCAGGGTCGCATTTAGCGGAGTTTTGCGGATCTGGAAGCTGGCCCTCAGTGGAGGAAGGAGCTTACGGTCAGGCAAAGTTGTTCGCAGTCCGTTTCTTTTCGAGTGGCGCTCGGCTCGCCCACTTCTAGCCTCTCTCACTTTCAAAAGTTGCGCAGCCGGAGCCGCGCCAAAGTGATTACGTTAAAAGCACTTTACTCTTATTCCCGCTATTATAGTAACAACGGCCAGGTGATAAAATGCAAGCGCGCGGTTCCGTTCGAGTGGTCCCGCGGCCGCGTCATCGGTCCCCCTCCCGGCCCACCCTCCAATCGCCCTATACCAGTGGGCTTTCATTTTAACGGGGGGGGAGGGGGGCGGATATACACGTCGAACGTGACTCGAGTGTGGAAATGGGCTCCGGCTCGTACATACTTTGTTGGCACGTCGAAAAATGGCTTTGATATACGCGTATAAGGTGCGCGTCGTTATCAAGTACGAGCCCGGGGCGTCGCCGCTCACCCCACCCCACCCCGCCTCGCCGTCCGGGGCCACCCTTGTCGTTTAACGTCGGAATGAAGAGCCGGATTCCGGAAGCCCTAATCATATTACAGGCATGCGCGTGTAACGAAGTTCTTGGTACTGAAGCTGGCTGCTCTGGGACGAAGACGAGCTGCTTACGCGAATAACAATGCAAAGAGTTGGCAGAGACTTTCGGCGTCACGCGCCCCGCCCTTATTAGGGATGAAATTTCTGGATGATTTCTGATGCTCGCGCGGTAAGCGGCACAACCTGATATCAATGCGTTATTTGCCGCGAGTACGTGTGCGACGATGATACGACATAACGAGCTATGAGTAATAATTATATTCAAAGTGCAATCAGGTTTAATGTTTTCTTCGTGACGGGCGGAGCGTGTGATACCTTGGCGCCCTGAGCTCTCGGTGCGTCGCTCCTTACTCGCACAAAGGCATGTGAATCTTTGAAAGAGTGGTGTTGTTGAGTGGCACATTGGGGGTTGAGAAAGGTATATGAAGTGCAGTTGCTTTCAGCGATGCAAACACAAATGTAACGAAACTTTCGTACGTCGTCCTTTTCGTGCTTTGTCTGTTGTCCTGTTGAAAGGCAGCTTTACGCAATTGATTTCTTATTGTTAATGTGGAGTGTAGCTTTTTATTGGCGATAGCTGTGGGTGTTGTATTGACCTTCTGCCAAGCGTACTCGATAGAAATTGAGAATGACTTTCAATATTATGAACTTCGTTAAGTTGAGAGGGCAATTATTGAAAAAAAAAACAAAAAAAAAAATTATCCCTACCGAAAGCTATTTCTTCTAAAAGTCATTTAAAATTTTTTTCACATTTTATCTTCATTTTATTTATTCTCGTCAAGCATTTCCATTATTTTCGTGACCGTGGGCATATAATTTATTGGAAATCAATGTCAATAGATGGATGCGAGGGAGCACCGAATACGAGTCGGGCCGATGTCAAGCTCAACACTGATTTCCTACAGTTTTTCCACATTTATTTTTATCGATAATTTTTAATGTGGAAGTTTCACTCACGGCCTCTCCTTTGTACGGCAGGGCTAATTAAAATAGGCCGTCATTATATCAAATAAAACGTATCGGTTGTCCCAACTAGATAAATACCTACCTTTCAAACAATTTCACCGATCTTGAATTTTCATACTTTGTATTTAATAAACGAAGTAAAGCGTCAGCATCCACACCACCTGCCATTACTTTCCAATTTATTTCATTTCACTTAAAAAATAACAAATGCTACGCCCCATTCGACAATACATTAACGGGATTGTTCGCAACAATAATTGAAACTTATTATGTATCAAATAAATGGCAATTATACTCGTTACAATAAGATAAATGAGAGCCAACCAACCATTGTCATTACTATTATTATTATTATTATTATTGTTGTTTAATGCATTGAATATTAGAGTGAAAAATGGCTGCGAATTTGGGATTGTATATCTATTGTCTAATAATTAACGCGATTAACCGTCACGATTTACCCAACTAAACACATTGTAATATTACTTGCAATATTAAATATGCTAATTGCCGCTTATTAGGACACTAAGTAAATCCTTGCCGGGCTATTATGCTGGGCGGATCCCGGCGATGAAGGATAATTGAAATAGGGATATTTGGATAAGGTTTACGCATCAGGTCCTTGCGTGGGCCTACTGGATAAGTGACTAAGGCTCCTGTAAATTGACCCTACTTTAGACTCATCCTTGTACACTAATCTTCGGCTATTCTCACCGCTCACGGGAAATGCCGACACGACAGAGCACAGGAATATAAGCACAGGATGGTTTTGTTTCGCAGTTCCTTTTGTCCGGAAACGTCCTCTCCTATCGACTTGACCGGCCTCCTAAGCAAAAGCTCCCATGCGCGTCTAATCTGTCGAATCAAATGGGCAAAAGTACGTCATAAAATATCTGTCGCCAAGTATCAAGTGATTTGAATGAAGTGATGGGAGACGATTGGAAGCGAATGTCTTGCGATAAATTAATTTCAGCAAACAAACGCCCAATTACCCACTTGATTTCTCATTATTTTCACAAAGTTGGACTGCTAAATGAACTGCAGTGGGACGGACAGAATTTTTTTATAAAGGAACAAATGGCCCAGTTTCACAGTTATAAAATCGTCAAACGTACTGTATATATGCTAGATACATGTAATCAACGCGAATGAATTGATCGATACTATCAACATAGCGTAACTAATGGCTGATTGGTCTCGACGTAAAAGAGTAGCTCGGAATGGCGTTTTTACCGATATTCTGGCTTTCTTATAGATTACAATGGATATAATATAGGAACAATGCTCTATTGTATTTTGAATTTAAAATTAATGTATTAATTCACCTGTCAATTTATTAAGGCTAATAAAGGCTTTAGCCTCCTTAATGCGTGTATTCGTTATTATTATTATATATTCATCTTAATAGACTATTCAGTTTAAGAAAGTGCCTTGTCCATAAATCACTCGCTTACACTCCCCCCCCCATCCCCCACACACACTTATTATACTTTTTATACTCATTCCTTGTGTAACGAAGAGATGCATTTATTGCTATTAATATGCAATGTTGATTGTACTTAAGCAAGTCAAAGAGTCACCACATCTCATTTCTTTTGCCTCGTCGAAAAATATTCACGCCCTAAAGTCTAAATAATCTCGTAATTTACGAGGGATTTGCCCTTATTGCTCATGATAAATACATTTTACTTTTAAATATATAGAGCATAAGCATATTCTAATTTTATAATATTGCTTAAGCAAATAGGCATCCTTACCTCTTTAAAATTACCGCTACTTTCTTTGAATGCTAAATTTCTTCAACCGAATCTCTTGGCAGCGAGGCATTTTTTATGCGCCGACGGAGAAAGAAATTGGTACACTACTCACTCGCACGCGCACGCGCCTCTGCACATATATGTATACATGTATACATATATATGACGAGTACAATATGTATATTATTTAAAAGGACGTTTCATACAGTTTAAGCAGTGACTTCTGACAAATTGTTCGAATTTTTTTTTCTTCGTTAATTTAGCGATTTCAAATTACAATTACTCAATTGATTTGCCAACATAACGATACTTAAAAACAGCTTAATTCATTAAGGTTTCCCTTACATTTTAATTTCAACCTACTGCAAACCATTATTATATCTTATACAATCACTTTAATCTAATGGAGACAACCACAATAAGACACAATTGGTCACTTTAATTATAATCGGTGTTCCCCAAGCGTTTCTAAAACAAAAATATCAAGACACTATCATGCAGAACATATTTGTTTAATTATTTGCCATCGTTTACCCATTCGCTCAACACATATCAACCCGATATAAAAGCCTTCGAGACGACGACCGATCGACTAAAATAATTGCCCTCCCATCCATGCCAATAAACCAATCTTCAACATTTAGCGAATAATAGTAAAAACTTCTCAACGGCTACGTAACTGCCATCATTATTCATATTATCGGACAAACTTCAAAGGAACGTTACTCAAGTCCACTCTGCTCCCATGTAGAATCCTTGGGACCAAAATAACTGGAGGGGAAGTTGCACAGGAGGGAAAAGAATTCCAGTACAACAATAAAGTCGAGGCTTCCCTGAATAATGAGGTTTATTAGCGGGTCGCGGCGGCTCGAGGGTCAATTTTAGGTCGTTGATAAACTAAGGTTTGTGGTGAGGTGGGCGTAGGTACGGCCGAGGGCGGGAGGTCGGTAATTCACCAGAGAGCTTAAATAATATTTCACGTGGCTCAAGTTACCCAATCTGCTGGCCGAATGCCGCGAAAGAGCAAAAAAAGCTTGTTGCGGAAGGCTCGCCGGGCACGTTGAAGGTGAGCGCGTGAAAAGGCCAGGCCATACGGGGAAAGGGTTTGGCGGCTCGGGGGTAGTGGGAGGGAGGGCACCGTAGTTATAAACAGGAGGGCGGGAGGAGGGTTTGGCGGTGCTGCCTCGAGTCACTTGTGCTCGTTAACGACTTGGGGTGGGGGCGCGAGCGGCGATAACTTACCCCCGCGGCGCCGTTTAATAGTCGAAGCAATGCCACTTTTATGGGACATAAACGGTTTTCGGTTTTCAATTTTACATCGCCGGCTCGAGTGTGTCGATGCACCGTGGGGTACCCTCGGCCCTCCCCGACCCTCGTCCACCAGCCCTCCCAGCCCCACCCCGGCAATTGTCCACGCGGAGTCGCTCGGCGCCGCACTACGATTATCGTTAGTGCAAAGCACCGCCTCTTCGTGCTCCGTTGCTTTTTTTTTTTTTTTTTTTTTTTTTTCTTTCCCT
>JAPYYT010000851.1:0-36684 GCA_030522565.1 Ceratosolen corneri
TATATATATATATATATATATATATATAAATGATGTAATGAAATAATTACTATTCATTCATATTCTATGACCGTTTTTAAATATAAAATATTGAGATATTGTTAGATATATTTATATAAATTAATTCGTTTAAAATGTTAAAAACATGCAATTTCAAATTTAGCGCAAAATCCAAGCTTTAAATACACAAAGTAAATGTTATTTAACTGAGAGTATATCTGCCTCCGTGTCCGTGTAGTTAATGAAGGTATAATATTTCCTAAAATATATTAATCTGCTCTTGAGTTTAAATGGACACGGGATTTTATTGCAATCGCGTGCTGACACAAACACGCATTATCCTCCAGTTTAATACTCTATTTTAGTCTTCTATAAACCATTTTAAAGGAGATGTTTATCTTCACAATGCCCATTCTATTTGCATATTTACATCCATACAGGCGCGAGTGTAAATTAATTTGCAGAGGCATTAAAGCGATTATTTGTTTTAATCTTATTTATTGTAATTATCGTGCCGGACCATATAGCCTCAAGATGCATATTGGCTTGCCAACGCGACTTCTTCGGCAATTAAAGGATTACGGACTTGAAACACCTATCGCGCACTCTATTGTAAATGCATCCAAGATAGTATTCGTTGTATAATTAATGCGCTTCGCTACATTTAAGACACTTTAATTGTGTTCCGGCATTGTGGCGACAATGTCCATTACGGGGACAGCAAGGGGCCAAGGATGAATTGGAACGTCCTCGGTGCGAAACAGTTCCTTGTTCTCCGTTGATGCTCCTGTAGCTGAAGCTTTGCACAATATCCAGTTCTAAGACTACTTTATAGTCAGATTTTAATGTTGAACTGCGGAAAGACGTTAAAGCTTACTCTCAGGCTTCAAAGGCACTCTCAAGCCTTTACACCGTCAACAACCCCTTAATGCCTGATCACCAAAGAATTTTTGGCCTCTTTACAGTCTCGCAAAATTCGATCGGAGGCTTCAAAATAAAAAATGGATTATTTTGCATGGTGGTTAATTTTAAAATGCACCGTAAAAAATGATAAAAATACAATGTAAAGAGTAGCTGACATTGTGTGTATTTTTTTTTTTTTTCGATAATGCGCTATTGATTATGGGTGAGGTGGAAAAATAAAAATGATATTAAATTCTTGCGAGGCAATATGTTAAATTGGTGGTATTTTTTATACGTTTCTGTGTCTTGTATCAGAGGACAAAATTAATTGAACGTGCGTGACAGAATATATTAGAAATTTAAATTACCATGAGAATCGAATCTTATTTAAAATCCCATTTACTACGTTAATTGTCTTAATTTTGTATTAACACTGTATTATCTATGCGATTTCTGAATTTTTTTTTTTTGTTTTTTATATTATATAAGCAGGACTCTGTTTTAAGGATGAAATATGAGAAATCTTAATGCAATAAATCTAACTGAATAAAGAGATCTCCTAGATTTTAAAATGCAACTTCTAATCTATATATAGATATACTGATTACTTACTATAGTTAATGCAACTCTAAAATAAGATAAGAGATATCGGCCCATTGTTACTACGGTTTTACAAAATTAAGGTATATTTTTTTTTTAAAAAACTCCTGAGACATTTAAACGTAGAGACATGAAATAGAAGGCAGCAGAAAATTCACCTATAACAAGATACATTATGTCTCACGTTGAATTACTCTCCAGCAATGTAATTACATTAATTACATGACAATGGACCAATTAGTGTGAGCGCCATTACATTATTTACTTTATTCTTCGCCGGTGAGACGGACGGAGGTACGACGAGGGATAATTCATCTCAATTACGACCAAAGTTCGATGCATCGCACGAAATCTTACAGTCTGTGCCCGCATTCATGCCGACGATAATGGCGTTTATTACTGACAGCTCGTGAACGCGAAAGATAACAGTTGTAAAGCCGTCAATCGAACATCTGATAGAAAATGGAATTGGATGCGAAATTTGATTCCATGTGTGCGCATTCCTGTTATCTGTAGCTCAATGTCCCTTTTAAACATGCTACACGAGAGAAAGAAAAAGAGTGCAAGCAAACAGGCAGGCAGGCAGGCAGGCAGGCAAGAGAGAGAGAGAGTATGACAAAAAGTGTAAGTGGGCGAGTGAGCGAGTGAGCGAGTGAGCGAGGGAGGAGGGGGAGGATTGCCAGAATCAAAGAGTGAGTGAGCGAGAGGGTTAAGAAAAAGCCGTTGTGTTGATCACCGAGGGTAATTAGATACGCAACTACTGCCCAGATATCATTTCTGTTTCTCGTGTTACTTTGGCACTTGGCTCTTGTGCGACTACTGCTGGATTATTTTTACTATCGTCAATGTACACGCGCCGAGGGTACAAACGATTCTAGTTGCATTCGAGGAAACGCTATTTTTTTCCCCTCCCCTATACCCCATATCTTTGCAATAATATTCCAATTTATGTTCTCGTACGACCAATCGTTTGTTTTTATTAACAAAAGGGAAACTACTTGTTCGCATCGGTAAGGGATTGTGCGCCTGGAGAATTTAGTTAATTTGACACTTGAACAATACTGCAATATCATACTTGTACTGTATTTTTATAGAAGTATACAAAGCTACCAATTTAATGGCGGACGTGTATAATAGCAGCGAAATATATTTTGCGAAGAGTTTAATAACGAGAATAAAAACAGAAATGGAACAATTTTTTTCGTTGAAATTATTGTAATATTATTGCCACTGAGACATAATCGTTCGTTATTACATTATAAGAATATTTATAATAATGAGTCCGTGGAAGGTACACCAAATCTCTCTTGAAAGTGAATATTTTCCAAGTAGGTTTTTAATTGTCTTCCTTTATTGAAGAAGAGCTCGCGATAAGTGAACGAATCAATTGTTTTGCAACGTGATTAAGCAAGTCCTTTTAATGTGTATTTATAAATAAAACTATGGTACTTTAAATGAATCTTTGAAATACCTTGTCAATTACTAAAATAGTCGATTATGTGATTATGTGATTCGCGAATTAGCATAAATACTCAAATGTCTCAAAGACAAATCAATTTGCTTGGCAGGTATTATCTCGAATCAAGATATTGATTTATTTGATAAAATGATCTAAACGTACACATATGTGAGATTTCGAATTTCATGTATAGAAATTTGATATTGGTACATTTTACTCATCGGCACCCAAGAAATGTCGAAAACGTTTTAAGCATTAAAAGAAAACTTTACAAATAGAATTGTTGTTGACTTTTACATAAGTTCCATTTTTAAATTTTTCTTTTAATACTTAAACCAGTGTATTAATATCTTTGTTAAAAAGTGTCAAAATTGACTTCCATTTGTAAATTCAGTATAAATTTCTTTCTCACTGAACTTTGTTTTATTAATGCATACGTCAAATTTTTTTACCATATTAAATAACGAGCATTATGAAACAATAAAATTATAGAACGGTAAGGACAAAATGTAAATACATGCGTTTATATATATATTCTTTATACATTCAACGACGATTGGAATATGCATATAATAATGGCGATATAATAATGGAAAGGCAAATACCATATTAATTTTAAATGATAACGGCATACTAAAACTGAAATTTTTCAGCCTAACACTTCGTAAGAATTGAAAAATTTGACATTTATGATTTGAAGGTTTTTAATAACTCACCCATCCAGCTCTCAAACTATAAACAAATTCTACCAATCCGAAGCCGTACAAATACATAAAAATCCTGCCTCTGCCAACTTTGACAAAGTCGACAAAAGCGAACTTCAACTCTAAATCAAGTATTCTCGCTTATTTTTCACTTCTACCTCTCGACTACTCTCATTGTCATCAAAGTCCCTCCACTCTGGGCATTCGCAAAATAGATAAACGACTACCAATAGCCTCGCAACAAAGGTTAATTGGGGCCTCGTACGTGTGCGGCTGCCGAGTCCGAGCGGAGCCTGCTGTTCTAGCGCTGACACATGTCGCGTTCGCGACATTATATTCTGTAGGTCGTAGAGAAAACTTGGGCGCTCGCTGGCTGGATGGTTGGTCGATTGATACAAATTGCTCCTAATTTCATTCGATTGATGCACGAGGCCCGAGGAGCTACGCACCCGGACGCACGGCAGCCGACATCTGCCGGCGATCGAGGGCGACCGTCAGGAGGTGACGAGGCAGTTTGACTCTACCGACCGTCCCCGCCCAGCCCCACCCCACCCCCGCCCCTGCCGTGGTAATGCAGGATTCTGCCACGTAGCCGGGTTTCCAACGTCCGACTGCAGATGGCGCTGCCGCTTTGCGGGCGGTGGGCGCACGTGCCGTGGCTCAAGGTTGCGTTGGTGTGCGTGTGCATTTGTACCTTGCAATAACACCGTTGCTAAAAGCGCTCCATCGGGTATACGTCTGAAACTTTGCTCTACCCGTTCTGGGGGCTGACCTTCGAACCACTAGCTATCGACCGAGCGTCGGCGACACCTCCAGCAGCGGCTGGCTTCTATTGACTTTCAAATGTTTTAACGTTTTAAAATGGCATTTTAAAGGTCGCGCGCCGGTCAATATAAGAGATACGGACGAGAGCGCAATGGTCGATTATTGAAGGACACCGGTCCAGGAATTCGGAAGTGCTATTTTGGCAACGCTTTAATGACCATTTGGCCGCCGATGATGAAATTGAATAAAGAGAGTTGGGGGGAGGGGGGAGAGTGAGACGTACGTACACTGGCCATGTGGCACAGCGTGTGTCCGAAAGCGTGACCGATGATCGGGGGGGAAGAGAAAACAAAACGACTTGTAAATTGTAATTATACTAGTGACATTTTGTCTTACAAGTGTCATGAACACGATCCCATCGCTATAAACAATTGCCCTGGCACAAAAGCACCGATTAACCATTATTACACTCGCAGAACTTGAATTGCTCCCACCAGAGCTGCTCTTGCTAATTAAATAAGTAAAAAAAAAAAAACTAAGAAGAATAAGGCACAAATTCAATAAGCTCACAATACTGATTAGCACCTCGTCAAACGTTAATTTATAAAATATATGATAATGTTTTTTTTCTTCTTTTTTTCAGCTACCGGACCTGAACAGTCTCGATGAAAAGGTGAGTGCCACAACAATGCCGTTCTCCCATTGCACGTACACTTTAGCACTTCGCAGCATAATATCGTTAAAAGATAAAAAAAATTCTAATCGTAACTTCCGATCGATCAGTTCGCATTGAATGACGAGAACGAATAATCTAATCACGTTTCTCCTGCCTCGATAACACAACTAGCCAGTGAATCTCAATATTAACATTATCACTTACACGATTGAAAGTCAGATAAAAACTTAATCCTGTGGTAATTGTTTTTACAAAACGTATAACACCCCGCTCTGGGCATCAAGTGCGGCTTGTCTCTTTAATTATCAATTTGAACGAAAGCTGTAATAAAATCAGCCAATTGACGTAAGAAACTTGGAGTTCTAAATTATTGAGCCAATTATATAGACGAATTTCAGTTGGAGGAAATAATCTCGAATAATTAGTTGGTAGCATGTCAATTAAGTATTTATAAAAAGGCTTTGATAATTGATAACTATATATATATATATATATATATATATATATCGTGATATTATAGTGTATAGGTATATAATCGTTGAAATGAATTTTTTAGTCTTAAAAATACTAGCTACCTTATATACACGTAAAGACTGATTTCTCAGTCTTGTGATATAAATTTAACTTGGATCAGGTAAGTTGCACGTTCTTGCATCATTTTTGTAAGTCATTTTTATAATAAGTATTGTATGCAAACAGTTTGACTAATTCCATTTAATTGATGTATGTTAAATTATTATGCAAGCCTTGAGCTAAATAATAATAATCCATTCAAACGTTAAATAAGCTACTACATATCAAATAACATTTTATTATTATTTCTTAATAATTGAATAATGAATGCACCTGTATCGCTTGTTCGTGTAGAATGGAGGCATGTTGGGTGATGAATAAAAGAGCATCGGAAAGAGTTCTAGTGGAATTGAAAAGTAAAAGGTGTTTAATTATACCAAAAATAAACTTGAAAGATAACATAAAATGAAATATAAAAAAGCGAAGTTATGAGCTAATAGCTCGTATGTATAGGATTGAGGCAAAATAATATTTTGACGAGACGATAAATATTTAAGCCCCGACAACCATCTAATAATAATAATAGTAATAATAATAATGATAATAATGATAATAATAATAATGTTAATAATGATAATAATAATAATAATAACAGCAACTACAACAATAATCATATCAACAATAATAATAATAATATCAACAACAATAATAATTGATCGTTAATTATGTTAATGTGAATATCTTTATGGTACGGGTACTTTAATATATATATATATATATATATATTAAAGAGATTATCATAGAAAAACGTAATTGCATCATAATAATATATTAAATTATTCGGTTTATTTTTCTTTAGATTAAACCAATCTCAACATAAATATTTATTTTTAAGACGCAACTTAAATTTGCCTTCCTCTTTTTTCTCTTAATAACTGTATATCCAGCTTTTAAAATGTGTATAATGCGAACAAATGAGCAGATATCATTATAAATCAGCTGAAATAAACGTGTTTACATGAATAAAAAATCAATTTCATCTAAGCAGCTAAGTGAGATAACAGTTTCTTTCGAAAGACATCGGCAACCGCTCGCTCCGTTCCTATCCTAGCGTATAATAAAAAGGAAAAAAGTCTGCGAGAGAGCGAGATGAAAGAAGACATCGGCAAAAGATTATTAATGAGTGATTGTTGTTATAAGTGGGCGGTCGCGTGACGGCGAGTTAACAAAATATCTATGTCAACGAGAAAAGTAAACGTATTTGTGTGCACGAGCATTTTACACTCGCGCATAGCGAATCCGCGATACTAAAAACAAGCGAGGCGAAATTTGCATGCACCTTCACGTAATCAAGTGCACGAAGGAGTCGCGATTTTCTGTACGAGAGGACGAGGACAGAAGAAATTGAAATAAAAATAAACGTATACCTCGAAAGCAGCTAAGCGCTGTTGTTAACCGAGGCACAAAAGCTTCCCGCGAGCAATCGTCGTCGCTTCATCCTATACATATATATATGTGTGTGTGTGCGTGTGTGCGCGCGCACGCGCGCCCGTGCGTGTATCTTCTTTTAGAGGAAAGTGCGGGTGGGAGAAACGAGTTTACATCGCGCGTAGGGTGCCAGCAAGTCCCGAAACTCGTTTTTATGATTCCTGAGTAGCACATCGTCTTCACGAAAAAATTGTGTTGTGTGAGCGCCCGTGCGTGTCCGTATGTGTGCTTAAGCAAAATAGAAAACGAGATAGCGAGCGAGCGAGAGAGGGGAGTGAAGGCAGGACAAGACAAAAAATACTCGCATTGAAATTCGACTTCTTGCTATCGTCTCTGATTCTTGGGCTTTATTTCCAGCGTAGATGAAACCTTCTCTTATAACGCGAAATTCAAGGAGTATATGGAAAGAGCGTTCTTATAAAATTTACCGCAAATACAATAGCTCTTAAGGGGCCTGCATGTGTTGAGAAACAATTTTTCTCTATGCTTGCCAGATTGCCATAGTTTTTCCCAAGATAATTTGGATTTTCACAATTTTACGAACAATCTTTAGGAAGCGCAATAATAGAGGTTCGGCAGTACTTGCTGTAATAAATGTCCCTTTGACGATAGTTTTTGCCGAGTCTTTTGAGCAGTTGACAAGAATTATTATTTGCCCTGTGCGCGACTTACTGCACTGTGAATAATTCGTATTAGTATCTGAAATTAAAAAGTGATTCTTCGTTCAAAATTAAAATTATTTATGCATTCATCAAAAGTACGTTTACGTGTAACAATGTGGAGTAGCAAACGTATACAATTATAAATACAAATGAATCGAGTGCTTTGTGTCAGAATATCACAACTTTCTGATGCAACAATAATAATAAAGTTAGATTTTATAAAAAGATGCATTTGGGAAATGCCGTATTAATATTCATTACTATTATTCTTGCGCTCTCTTATTGCGAAAGAATTATATTGCACAATTATATAATGTGCGTTTAATATTAAGAATATTTCTGTCGTACTTTTTATCAAGAAAATTATATAATTTACATTGTGCTTGTGTCGGCAAGCTGGATAATATAAAATATTAGCATCTAATCTTATAAATTATTAACAATGCCAGTGTACTCCTTTTACGTTTCACAAGAATTGCAGACGAAATAATTGCCATTATAATGACGAAGGAAATTAACAATGGCTTAAACAAATAAATGTTCATTAATTCTTAGGTACGAGAAAGAAATGCTGAATACGTGTATTCGTAGCTGTAACCGGAGTCTTACAATACGCCTTGAATACTGCAATTTAACAAGCCGAACACGTTGTACTTTTATTGAAAGTATTAAGTATATAAAGCAATATAGTTTTAGAATAATAGGCCGAGCAAAAACTAGTCTGCTCGATTTATTCGAAGGGAACAAAAAAAGGCTAAAATTATGACGCATTTATTTGCTAATTCTTCAGATATGAATAGCACTAACAATATGTGAATTTGAATGACAAAAGAAATGCAATGTACGAGTACAATGTGAGAGTTGGAAAAATTTAATTTACGCAAAAAAAGAAAAAGGTGGAAAAGAAAAAATCGCATTGAAATCAATAAATTAATTATGAATTATGACGTTCCTGCCGTTTCTTACGCTCTTTCATTACTTAATATTTTTTTCACGAGAAAAGTATTGAACTACGCGACGCGCACAGTCGATATAAACTATTTTAACATTTGTTCGAAACACACATGCAACACTTGTTAGTGAACCAGAAATATCGTATGTTATGCTAAACTTATGATAAATACTACCACGATAATGGCGAGTATAATACAATATTAAACAATCAAAATGTACTGTGGATAATAATGCAAAACTGTAGTAACGGAAACACGTTTTCCTTTAAATATTTATTAATTTTTGCCGAAAAATAAATCCAAAGACAAAAATAAGTGGCGCTTCACGATATGACGCTCGATTTGCATTATTTATTATATTATCCTTGGCGGATAAAAGAAATTAATTACTTTCTATTCCATAAGCCAATTTCATTGCTTTCATTTTATTGCGGCAGATTGGAACGATTTCTCAAAATACACATTGGCAACAAAGAAAATCATCTTAAAACTTATTTTTATAGGAATAATAAAATTCGCGTTTGAGTTTAATCGGATATATAAATAAGTACAGGAGCCGCCATACATTCGAGGCCAAAAAATTAATCTCTTAATCTGCAGTCATTGATTATTCGCGTAATCCTTAAGGCACCGAGCTTGAAAATTTATTTAACATTTCGCCGAATAACATTAAAAGATATTGCTCGGGCGCCGGGAGACAGGAGTAAGACGAATGAATTGAAAGCGTAAGAAGAGCGTCGTAAATATTCATAAGCCAAGTAAACGATTAACCTTTATCTTCCAATCTAAATTTTCAATAGCATTTCGCCATTGCGAGCAAAAAGGACGACATGCGTTGCTTATTCGCGATCTAGATGGGATCGAGCGAGGAAAAGTCGAGTAGTAAGGCGTGCGCATCACATTACGATTTATCACAAGCTACTGGCCGAGAGAGCCTTTTAATTGGCGAATATTAGATAGTCACCGAATGTTGTGTGTGTGCGTGTGCGTGCGCGCGCGTTAAGGAAGCATTCTTTCGTAGTATTAACGCTACCGTAAAGCAAGAAAGTGAAAAAAAAAAAATATGCTCGAAGCCTGCGTGCATGCCATGTTTTTAGCAGCGAAAAAAAAGAAATCCTATTATATTTTCGTGCGGAATAAGAGCTGGTGGGGGGCCACAGCGAAACCGAGAGAGAGAGAGAGAGATAGCAACCGGTTCGTTCGATCGAACAGCCTGCGAATTTCATCAAGTCGGAGCCGCTTATCGAAATTGCGCACTTCCGACATTGCCAAGATGCGAAAATCCAATGTTGCTCCGAGTCCAACCCAGAGTGCAACGAAAGGAGGCGCATCCGGGTGAGAAACGCAGGCTCCGCCTTCTGTCTCTCTCTCGCTCTCTCACTCCCCCTTCCCCATTCCCCCCACCCATCCCTCATTTAGTAGTGTAAAGGTCGAGGCTGAGGTTGCCGTTTTATTTGCTTTGCGCTTAAGCGAATGTGTCGGGGGAGGAGGGGGCAATCTATCTCTGTTTTATGTAACTACACATCCCTTGTTTGACTCGGTGTCTCCAATAAATCGTAAATGTTTTACATTTGCCCGTATTGTTGAGAATTGCGTTAATTTTTTTTTTCTCAATCGCTATTGTAAAAGAAAAAAAAGCGCAATAATAGCCTTCGTAAGAGCTTGTATACTATGGTGAATTGCCGTAAACTCGGTAATGAAAAATTGAGCTACAAATAACTGTCGCATTATAATACATAATCGCGAAATGGATTTTAATTTTCTACCTGTTTATTACGATCCGAAACTATTGCGCAAATTTCTTATACTTTGCAATTTTCAGATACGCTCAATTTAAAATGCTTTGATAATACTTATGATACTCTTAATGCATACTTGCAATGTAGGCTACAGGCATAACTGCAATTAATTTATAGTTATTGTTTAATTTGGAATTGCAAAAAAGTTTTATCTCGTATTTACTTTCTTTTTGTTGCCCTAGCATTAAGTGTCCTGCATATAATGTGGCCGTGTTTATATATTGTGATAAAAAAACGAATATTTGAAGATTGCCAGTACCTTTTGTGAAGCGAGTCTTAAATTTCTTCAAATTCCTGTTATATGAGTTGTGAAAGCGCGCGGACAGGGAACAAAAAGTGCTTTTCATCCAATTGACAATCGGTTAATTTCATTTCCCGAAATCCCATGAGCCATTCGTACGCTAAGAAGCCGGCCACATAAGCGTATAAAACAAAATTCATTCGATATTTGCAGAAAGCTTTGGGTGGCATTAAAAAAAATTCGCTCGTAGCGGATAATCCTTTAAAAATTCAACCTTTCCCAATTACTTTGAAAGTATCGAGCAATGGCCAACATGCGATTTAGAGTGAGTTTTAGAGAGCAAATTATTGGCAATAACACTTGGAGGGCCGTTTCACCTCAGCTCCCTTCATTCGCTTAAACTCTCGCTGTTGTTATGCTTGATCTAACCAAAATAACCGCGGCTCTAGCATTTCACGACTATATACTTACGAGCGGGCGTTGATTAATCGAGAACTTTAATTGCAGTCTGTGAAATTGCTGCGCACGTGTGATCGTTGAATTAACAATTTGTTAAATGTAAACAAACGCACGGTGCAATTAATTAAAATTCATATTTAAATTAGTATGTAAAATTGAATAAGTTTAGAAGCGTGTGCTCGCGTGAAAAATTGAGCCTCAAGGACATTTATAATTTTCAAGTGTTGTATTACAATATGAACGCGCGTACAAGTTCTTCCAATTTCAGACACATCACGGATAACTCTAATAAATTATTTTATTTTCAAATTATATATATCACCTATTTAACGTAGGAGTTTATAATTATAAGTAACAGCGCGTTGCATTATGTCCAACTTAACGTCTAATGTTTTCATTTAATTAATAAAAGAAACAATTGTACATAGTTGAATGCATAATTCTTTCAATAACAGCTTTCGCACATTTTATACTGTATAATATCTGTTATATTTATCATATATATATTTTATCAATAATACTAATCTGTTATTTTGAATGATGACTTTAGCAGTTATCATTATAAAGTATGAGTCTTGATAGAGTGGCGCCGTCGGCGAAATCTATTATTTATTTCGTATACGTCTATGTGTACGTATGCACATATATATATATATATATATATAAGTATTGGCGGTAAGATTTTCTAAAAATTCTTCGAAAAAATTTACATCTAGTAAAGCTTATACATACATTATATCGTTAGTGCAAAAATCCAATGATAGAGAGAGTGAGAGAGAGAGAGAGTGAGAGAGAGAGAGAGAGAGAGAGAGAGAGAACGAGGATAAAAATTCAATAAATAATATAATATAATATAAAACAGTAAATTTGGATGCTGCTACATCAAATAGCGGAGATTGGAAATAAAAATCCAATAAAGAAATAACGAAAATAAAATGTAAATCGTGGACTAACTGTAGGAGGAGGGTGTTAAGGTGATAAAATCTTAATACAGTACAATATAATACCAAGATGATGCGTAGCGCGAGGATCCACAATTTTTATTTTATTTTACTTATTTTATTCAATCTTTTATATCTCCCCCCTCCCCGCCTCCCCCAAATCGCGTCCCATCACGCGTGACGCCCAGTATTCACTGTTAGACTTGATTTTATTCAAACGCAGGTTTACTTGCATATAGGCGATTGGAGGAGAGGTTGGTCGTCGTGGAAAGGGCGGATGACCGAATTCGAATCTATCCTCGACGTGCTAATCCGTAATAATCCTGCCGAAACAGCTCTCGAAATTCATAAGACCCTTCGTCATTACGCGCGTCTGCTGGCAAAGAAAGAGATGCACACACGAGCGCGCGAATCTCCCTATACTACAGCATCTCTTGGTAAACAGCAGTGGTTGCCAAATCGGGGCTGCTATTAATAACAAGTAGTACCGTGGTGCTGGGAAGGAGAGAGAGAGAGTTGGGTTGGTGCTGCTCGGAATCGAGGCTTCGTGCCGAGCGACTTTTTTCCCTTCGCTTTCCATTGAGAGACTTCAACCTCTGCCAGGAGCGACGACGACTTTTCCACTCGCCTGTCCGCTTTTCCGGAACATGGCCACTTTCTCGTGATTTTCCTTGCATTCCCTTAGCCAGCCTATTAACTAGAATGCGCCAATCAAAGAGATCGCACGGAGATGACTTGTGTTTGGAACTGTGATAACTTTATGTATTATATAAGGCACAATATGTAAAATATTTAAGCAGGAACAGAAATGTTTAAGCCACTCGTAATGTGAAAGCGTTCTTTGCGTTGACAATAATAAAGTGTTTTTAAAGACTCATATTTTATTCTGTACTTATTATGAACTTGGTCTATTGCTTTCGACCATTTCATACTCCAAAATTTACGTACAAAATACAACAACAACAACAACAACAACAACAAAAGAAGAAGAAATATTGAATGAACAAAAGCAGTCCAATATTATATATTTAATGACTTTTTTTTTTTCTAGTATTTTTGGTGAACTTTTGAAATGTATAGCTATTGCACAGCTCCTCTTGTTGTTAATAACAACTCATTAACTGCTGAATTAAAGCGAATAAAGGAATTTTTAATTTTAAAAATTATAATAAAATTTAATTAACAGGCATTATTATTAATAAAGTGCATTGAAATTCGTATCATAGCAATATTTTGTTTTAAATGCCGATTCCAATGTCCTATACGAACATTTAATTAGGCATTTTCAGTTAAATAAAATACCTATTATTTATTTTCATAAACTTTTTTGAGCTCTTAATCTCAAACCAACGTTTGCTCAGCACTTAAAATGAGCCTTCCATTGTGTCGATCAATTTACATTTCAACGCTATTATCAAGTGGCAATTTTTAATAAAGTTATTAGATTTTGGAGCTCGAGTTCGATTAAAGCTTAATTTAATAAATATAATGTTAACATTAATAAATCCAAATGGGATTTTGCTTACATTTTAAAGTGACATTGTTTTTTGAAGACAATACGTATCGGCTAAGGCTGGTAATATTGAGTCTGTAAGGTCGAATGGATTATTATGTTCTGTTACAATTATTTTTCGCGAACAAGCTCTTCATCGGGAACCTTTTCTTCACTGTTTTCATTGAGCGCCTGAGCTTATTTTTTCAAATTCACCGTATTATTGCCGCGCACGTGCAGTAGAAAAAATGCTCTTCAAGGTACACGGTGTTTTATTCAATGGTTTTCAAAAATAAATGCTGAAAGCCTCTTTGAAACCAATGGAAATGCGAGCGTGGCAATTCAAGCGCGAAATTAACTTTTGCCAAAAAAGATCCTACCAGCATGGTTAATGATGAAGTAAGTAAAATGGCGTTTCATATATTTTAGTTCCAACTGAAGTGCATTATTTTTTTATCGAAGTTTCCTTTTATCGTCATAAGCAGTGCCTTCGAGTCTGTATTACTTTTATAGCTTCAGTATTTAAAGGAAGAGGCAAAAAGTCTTATTATATATATATATATATATATATATATATATATATATATATATATATATATATATATATTGTACATGCAATTTCAGAGTTGAAATAAGATAAACTTCAAGTCTCTATATAGAGTGACTTTATCACTTGTAACATTGTTTAATAGAATACGCTATCGGCTGCCTTATTGAGTTACTTAATATTGTTACACAATGTTTCGAAAACTATTTTGGTGCTATTTTCAACTCTCTTCGCTAATATGTACGTAAATCAATTTTTATAAATATTTCTTTATCTATAGTTGGTAAAAATTCATATAAATAGAATGGACGTTGCATCGATAAATTTTTTTCAACTCACATTTAAAAACGCTTATAAAGTTAAACGTATGACTTGAAATTAATAGTAATATCACTTATGTTTCAGTTAGTAAACGCTACTTTGTCTAATCTATATTTAATGATATTATGTAGGAGAACATTGTCAATAAGCCAATATTAATAATGAAATTGCAATTAAACAATATTTAAAAATAAGATCGAAAACAGACTTATACTTTTACTGAGCATTAGATTTAGGAAGCGAGGGTAATTTCAAGTAAAATAATTATTCTTCAGCTTTTAAAAATCATTTCGCATTCAATGATGAATCTGTTAATAAACAAAAATATTGCCAAAACTGCCTTTGCATATGAAGAAGCATCGATAAAATTATTTGATACTATATATGATGTTAAACAATAAAATAATCAAAATTAAAATATATTTGTCTCTTTTTAATTCATTTGATAATCTTCAGATTTTGACTCGTTTGTCCATAAGCTGAATGTTTTACGTGTCCATTCTTAATTCAAAACCGTCTTTCAATTATGCACGTATGTTGCTCCCTCGCCCAAAGCGACACAATTTCTAAATCATTTATCAATAGTAAAAGTACTTTATAACTTATACTTTATTCAAAATTGTACCAACAACATCGACCAATGAAAGCTCGCGTAAAATAATTATATTTTTAAATTAAAAAAACCAATAAAATGTTATAAAAAAGACAAATAAGACAAATTTATTAAATATCATAATGTAATAGTAAAAATGAAATTCATATTATTAGAATAGAATTTTAACGTAAAGAAATAAATTTAATTATTTACTTACAATTGTTGCATACAAGTGTATTTGCATATAAGTATTGTTAATTTTATTTTGAGCCACTAACATTATATATATCACGTTACATTGTAACACAATTTTCTTTATGTGTTTTTTATGTGTTTAGCGATTTAATTACAGCAATTTATTTTATAAGCTACATTTCGTAAAACACAATACTTATTCACACACGAACAATATACTGTCGTATTTCTCTTATTAGTTTATTTTATTTAAACTTATTATTATTCTTATTGTTGTTGCTGTTGTTATTATAATAATAATTATTATTATTATTGTTACGATTTCCATTATTATGAAAATTGTCGTTATATATTATATTTTTTCAAATTTATCTAACGCGCTGAAATATTATGTTATCGCGTACTTTTATGATTATCCAGTTAAAGATATTTGAAAATACAATTCAAGTTGTATTGTAAGTAAATAAATAAATGTTTAATAATGAATAATATGTCGATTTATTCGTTTTATATATGTTAGAAGACAAGATTTTTTTTTTTGTATTATACAATATTTAAACTTTTAATAGAGGTTATATACACTCGTAAGAGATTGGTTGTCCTTCTCGTCAATACGTGGCATAGCATTTTTAACGGGGAAGATAAAATCAACTTTCCATACATTTAAATAAGAGTTTGTCATTTCAAATATATATGTATATAACTTTTGAATAAGTGAATTGGAAACAAGTGTAGCAGGCTTGTCAATATAAGAGCTCAAATAAAAAGTGCATTATATTGAAAGTTGACTTGGCAGAGAAGAACTTATCAATTTAGAGAGAAATCCCTTATTTATCTTGGAATGTTTATTAATTGCACTAATGGACTTCGTTCCACCGTCAGAGTTCAAAGTAATGACGACAGTAGCTGCCGTTACACCGAATGCAAAATTTGAAATTGCATTTAAAAGATTTGTTTTCTCCATGAGAAGTAACACCTTTGGCCAACAGCCTCGCCGTTAGCGGATTAAAATTATTACGCGCGTCCTTTTTATCAGCACTACACCGACGCTGTATTTATATCTATTTATTTTTCGTGTCGTGACGTCGGTTGCCGTTGATTTGTGTGCTTTATTCTCCGTTAGTTGAGAAGGCGGCCGGTAAGACTTGTTTTCCAATTCCCATTAGTTTTGCGAGTCCAATAATATTCCGGAGCTCTGGCACAATAAACTCTTGACGACTCGCGCACATGACTCATTATCGATATATACATGTTATTGACTTTATTATGACAGACCTCGCTCGATATCACAAAAATCTAACGAGAATAAAAAAAAAAAGAAGAAAAAAAAAGAAAAAGAAAAAAGAGCAAAAGAGTTAGGCCGTAGGGCGTGCGAAGGTGATTAGTAATCGATCCTCAATAACCAGTGTTGCATTGTTTGAAAGCTAATATTAAAAATTCAGTCTTGGAAGAATCAGGTGACGGATCAATTTACAATTAGATATGCCAAACAATATTATACAAAAGTATGTAAAATGTCTTTGAATAGACATTGAGTAGAAACCGTGTTCTCACAAATATTACCAGCCAGCAAAACAAGGATTATTATAATTATTGTCTACAATCATTTCCTGTACCATTGCTGATATGCGAGTTCAATGCAAATACGAGGTGATAAAAATGACTTGTGTTTGTCAAGAATACGCGTACACTATTCTCCCATAAAATCTTTTCAATACTTTTGAATTATATTTATGTTTTGTTGCGTTATTTAACTTACGACATTTTATTTTTTTGTGCAATATTATTTTTGTATAATACGTCGGTGTTGACATAAATTTATTTACGTAATGTTACATGAAGTACTGATAAACTCTTCACCTTATAATCCTTTATTTAAAAAAGGAACATTATATACTTTCTAGATAACATTGTTGTAAGAGTGAAAAAATAACGCGTACACATGTACATTCTCACGCGTTTAACGTGAATTTTTCGTATAAAATATTAGTGTATCCCACGTAATGGCACAAAAAGTTTTTATTCCACGAGCTTTTACGAATAACCTCAAGACATTTTTATGTTGTCTATGCCTTTATACAATTATATAGAAAATATGTCTCTCATATTATTCGTTGAAATCATTGTGTATTGCAATAAACTTAATATACATTCATGAATAAAGATCGACTACCATCCGTCGAAATGAATTTGCTTTTATAATGATATTAAATAGAAAACAGTTTTGAAAACAAAATAATTATTTTGTTCAACGTAAGATTTAACTAGCACTTGGATGATTTAACTTTTCTTTAAATTTTAATGTTTATGATAAGAATGTCTACTATTGGGTTAAAAAGAATTCCGTCGACTGGTAAACACGATATTAATACATAAAAAATACACCCGCATTATCAAAGATAAATTTTATTTTTGCATAAGATGATCTCTTATAAAATGCGTGTAAACAGAATTTTTCAAAAGATCCACTATCGTCGTCTCTTAAAGAGAGAAATCGAATAGTAAATATCATAAGATTTTTATTTTGCAATCAATTTTTATAAATTTTTATTATAATTCGGTTAGGAGTCTTATTTAACCAATATTTGATAAGATAAATAATTTTAGATGCATCTAGACTTTTCAATTTTATTTAGTTTTTTTTTTCTTTTTCTTCTTTTAATATTAATTTATTAGACTCGATGAGAATAATGGCGTGATTCGTCGTAGCAATATTTACATTTATATATTACTAATCTCCTACAACTTTCAACGTCTAAATATACTCAAGATCATATATATATATATATATATATATATATATATATATATATATATATATATAACGAGCGCATGTACCACGTTATTTCACTTTAATGCGCAGAGTAAAAGGTCACTCTCACTCTCGATGTCGATTCATGTTACTGGTAAACATCAAATGGTATCTTACTTGAAAATCTGTAGATAGTGCTATTCAAAGCTATCGGTGTCTTAACGTTTGAATTAATTCGCACGGAGGAGTAGTGAGCTCAGATGCATATAATAATAAAGAGGCGATTTTTTACATTGACGTGATTTTAAATGTAATTCATGTCATGCCGTTACCCTTCCCCACCACCCCTAACTCACAATCCACACAGAACATCCACGTGCCCGCGCATCTTCTCTGTCGTTAATTGTTACGTCACTGGATGCTCCTACGATAATATCGGAGTCACAACTCAACTAATTCTGCTCCACTGAATACGTCTCTGTGCTCCAAGCAATAACGGGGAGAACGAGACGCTGACAAAGGACCCCAAGTGCTCGGCTACTAGTTAGACGTTACTACGTAGCGACAATTACATGCGTGAATTACAGCACAAAGTCGTTCCTCGAGGAAAATGCCTGCAAACACGATCGTAATTATACGAAAGACTAATCCAAAAGGCATCTGCTTCGTCAAAGGCTGCGATTCAGTGTGCATGTCGGTATATAAGAGTCGGTAGGCTCTTGAGAAATAAATGTTTATTAACCTCTGTGACGACTATCTGGTGAGACTATCCGATGAATAAAAAATGTTTGTGTGAGATTGTCTATATTTGTGGTTTAAATCAATTGTCTTAATCCAATAATAAGGACTCGTATCGCAACACGGCTTATTTGACGACTTGTGAGATACTGAATTTGATGTGACCTTGCATTATCGAAACTGAATTCCAAGTATTTCTTAAGAAAACGAATAAACTCGTTAGACATTATTTTGAATAGGCATAAAGATGAAATATCGTGAATAAATATTAAAGATTTTTCTTTCAACAAACATTGAAGATTAATATTTATTAATGCTCGATGAATCAATAAAATGTACTTCTTCGGTTGGTTTTCTAAGACAATTAGTATTACTATATATTTTAGTAATTATTCTATTCTCCTTGTCAAGTTTTCAAAGATTATTAAAAATACAGATAAAATGATTTATTTGTGGAATAGTAAAATACACTATTTATTGTTTGTACATTATCATAATTATTTAGTCTAATGTATATATATATATTTCTAATAATTGTAGTAACTGTAAACAATATTTTTTACTACAGATGATACAAAAAGATTGAAGATAAAGTTATAAATGATATGCTAATTACATTTTTCTTTTCGACAATTAAATAATTATGACTGATTATTATCAATTAATATCCCGCATACAATATTTGACATACGAATTATTAGACAATACAACCGGAAAGCTAGATTTATTTAAAAATAGTTTGTTTCAGTGAACTCAAATATTAAAAAATAATTGTTATGTATTATTTTAATGTTTAACATCAATTTAAAAATTACACGTAAATGCATTTCGATTAAATATGTATTTTCTTAAATAATCGTTTACATATTTATAATTTTACTTCTTCATATTTTCTTCTTTTAGTCTTTTAAATAAAACTGAGGAATCATAAAAATGAGAAATATGCAATTAAACTAAAAATAAAACAATAAAGGATGTATTTTTATGCTCAATTTTCATTTGGAAATATTAATATTCGGAATATTATATCTTTTAGTGTGCCTATAATTAAATTTAATTGTGTAATTATTATTTTTGTTATCACTATTGCTTGTATTCATTTTATATAAATGTAAATTCATTTTGTATACATTTTAAATATGTAAATATGAAAATAATTCTTCTTCTTGAAAATTTATGGAAAAAGTTTACATATATAATTTTGAGATCCTTAATCGTAAACGTAATACTTCAGCAAGAGACTGGTATTGAAGAAAAAAGAAAAACTTTATAATAATGCCTATTCATACATAAGTAAATTTATTTTTCATTACTTTTGAAAGAACGAAGCACACGTTAAAGACGAAACGTTTCAGTATTTTAAATAATTGTTATTTAATTATGTGTAGTAATAGTTTGCTACAATATAGTCTTTTCATATTTTATACGCCAATAGGAGGTTCATTCCTTTAATTTTACAAAAATACAGTAATAAAAAATAAAAAAGTAAAGTTTTTTATCCAAAGAAATTTTTCACATAAAATAATGGCTGGGGTGTGGGCGTGTTATTATACGTTTTTTTGATGTGAATTAGATCGAAAATTTTCATGTGTCATTTTTCAACTCATTTCTTCATCTTAATAACTATATTTTGTAACATTATACGAAAAATTGTATATTGCTTTGAATTTTGCATTATTATATTAGTTACTTTAAAATTATGGAGTAAATTAAAGTTTATTAGGACAAGTCTTATTTAAGTCAAGCGTTACTGTATCTACTAAGTTGTTACATAACTGGGTAAACATGAAATAAAAGATCGTTAAAATTAACGAGGAAATGAATATAATAAATGCAATATACGTGATTTAAATTTTAAATGTATTATTAATAAAAAATTTTTAGTTAGCATTAGTTTAAGTTTAATTTAGCAATAAAAGTTGAAATTAGTCCATTAATGAGAAATATAAAGTTAAAACATGTATAAGAGAGAACTAAGTTGATAAATATAGAAACAATAGTTAGGATTTTATGATCAGTAAAAAATCACTGGTAGTCTCAATAAACTAGTGAATAATATTTCTAGAATAGATAATTCCTCTACAAAAACACTAACCATTTAATATTAACAATGTGAATTTAAATAATAGTGATAATTGTAAAAATATTTTGTTCGAAATAACAGAATAAATATGCCTAATAGTAATAAATGCTTTTACAACTTAACACACATAAGCACGCACTTAATGACGTGATTCATGCGATATCAGATTATTGGGTCATAAAATCCTGACGTGACAATTTAAAATTAGTAATAGTAATTTAGACTATAAAAAAAAAATAGATCAATTATTATTAAATTATACTATTTTTTCAAAATTTTATATTTTTTATTAATATTGAGTGTCTAGGAGAACTGAAATACACATGTGTATAACGGTATTTTTTAATTTATATATTGTCTGAAAAAGAATTGAGAATTAATTCAAATTTCATGCATAAGTAAAATACATTTTTATTTATTATAACATCCATTACTACGACTGTTAATATAAAAATAATGAATTTTATTTTTAATAAGACAATACTTATTATATTACCAATTTATTAACTTATTAATTTATCAAAATAACTAAATATCGGGTTTTTTCAAGTTGGTATGGATGTCTACATCTAAATAGACATCTAACTTTTCACTCTCATTTTGTATTATCGATTAAATTATTAGCCTTTAAATTCTCAATATATATATATACATATAGAAGTGACTAAAAGCATTAATGTTTTTTTTTATTATGCATATTAATCGAACAATTATTCAAATGATTTAAAAACAAAGTTTTTACTGCTATTATAGTCATTACAGGCTATCAAAACAAATTTAAATTAAAATTTCAGTATATTCTAATTTTAGAAATATATATATATATATATATATATATGTATTTTGAATTGATTCAAAGCTTATTGATATTAGAAAGTTCGTAAATAATATTCTACAGCACTTATTAAATATTATATTGAATAGATTATTGAATATTTCTGCGTAATCTGTGGTATAGTTATTTTTTCCTTTTTTTTCTATTTTCAAGTGAAAATGGTCAAAATTATCTTATTTATATTTAGATATATATATAAGGCTCATCTAAATATTAAAAAGAACAAATTTGTTTGGCCTGCCACTAATGAAAATTTCTAGAACCTCCTTATTTCATGCTGTTTTCAAAGTGTATGGCTATTCTAATTCAGATAAATAGTATAATCATGTCAAATAAGACATAATATAAGGATGAATAACTATATATTTATATTCAATTTCTTTTATAAAAATATATTATTTAGTGATTTATTTACAATAATAAAATTGGAAATTTTTTGTGTAAAAAAACAATTAAGAAATGGCTATAATTTTTATTTTATAAATTATGTGTAAAATGTGTATTCATTATTATTATATTTCTTATGTATTTTGAACATATGTATTTCTAACGGTATACCGGATCGTTTAATTTTTTTGATATTTATTTTTTGTTTGAATTTTCATTCTTTTTATACAAACAATATATCATTGTTATCTGCTGGTTGAATAGAATATCTTTAAGACTCTATGAATTCGTGTTCATTAAATTAATTTTAATAATTAATTCTACAGAGTACATCGCTTTCTATGTATGTAGTTTATTAGAAATATAATATAATGTAACGATAATTGGCCCTTCTTTGAAAATTAATTTAGAAACTCATGTTTAAATATTTATATCGTATTGCTTCATTCGTTCAAACCAAATGATAAATAACATTTTTTATGAAATTCATGCTTTATTTGTGAAAATTACATTTTATGCATAAAACAGTAGTGCTCCTAGTCACGTAGAAATTCTACATCTGTTTAGTAATTTTTTAACTTTGCTATTTGAGCAGTTTTATGTTGTTTAAGTAAAATCGATTAAGATAGCTTTTTCTTAATATACTTTGAAATATGATGAGTTATGGAAGCTGAAGTTAAAGATAGTGGCTCGAATGTAGATCCGTATATATCAGACTGTAGAAGACAATTAAACTGAATTTTATTTTGGAGCTACAACTTAATGTGTCTAGTATAACTATAGTAATATATGATATGAAAAGGATAATTTTTTGTACGAAGCAAATTATATGAGTGTACGATGGTTTATGATAAAATTTTTTATGAATATTACCGGGCAGAAAAAGATTGATTTTTTTCTAATTAATTATAATCACTAAAATTACACTCTTGTAATATTGTTGTATTATTATAATCTTATAATGTAAAAACAAAATTGGTTGCGTTAATATTTTTCTTTTATGTTAATATCTTAGTTCTTATTTTGCTATCGCACTAATTATAATAAAAATTTCTATAATTATAAATTTATATATCAACTGTTTAATTCAGAAGTGTAGCTAATGTTAATATAATGAATATTCTATTATAGAGTATTTATGTATTAAGTGTTTTTTTTTTTTATGAATAAAACTGGAAAAATTTCATGTTTCTCAATCAATCAAATTATTGCTATAAATAGTAAGCATAGTGAAGTTTATTTGAACTAACTCGGACGAAAGATATTTTTATTAAATTTGAACAAGAAGACGTTTTAACCTATCTCTTCGTTCTATTTGTAGTAAAATTTTAGGAAAAAATTGAGACTTGCGTGAAAAAGACGAAGGTCATGTCAAAAGTTAATAGTAGTGCGTGTGCGTGTGCGTGTGCGTGCGTGTGCGTGCGTGCGTGCGCGTGCGCACATGCGTATATGAAACAGCTACGAGCAAGCTTTGTAATCGATTATGAGTAGAGAGAAAAAGCGGTATGTATATATATATATATATGAGAGAGAAAAGTAATGCAGACGGTTAGGGTTATCGTTCGAATTACTGTAAAAATCATTATCTAAATTTTTTAT
Organism: Ceratosolen corneri; assembly: GCA_030522565.1. NCBI lineage: Eukaryota > Metazoa > Arthropoda > Insecta > Hymenoptera > Agaonidae > Ceratosolen > Ceratosolen corneri. The sequence continues at coordinate 23,708 of JAPYYT010000851.1, forward strand.
AAATTATCTAGCGCATTAACCATTGTTAATTAATTATTAACTGTACTCGACCGATTGGTCAGTCGCGATACGTGTTTTATATAACTGCGATGTCATCTCCTACGAGGTGTTAGAGGAATGTTAAACGCGGGCATTTACGCGAGCATTGATATTCAACGAGCAGGAGCCTCGTTTTTTAAAATGGCTAATTTAATTTTTCATTAACACTATAAACGAGATAATAAATGCTGATATATTTTTTCAGTTTATCTAAATGGCCTTGGATATAGCTATGCTTAGATTCATCAACAACTGAAAATAGAATCCGTATTTACAAAGTCTAAGTTTTACGCCTACGACATATACAATGCTACGCTCTCTGATTTTGAAAATGTTTTAATTTGGAGCATATTCATTTATTTAAGTGGATTGTTATTAATTCTAAACGTGACCTTATTATTATTCGTGAATTTTTCTACAATAATATAATTATACTTTGTACGCAAATTTTTACTTTTTTCTACGTGTTTTTATTTGTAATTTTAATATGAATTTCTCCAAGTCAATTTCATTGGATTATCTGAAATTTTAAATTTTATATAAAGCGAATGCAATTGATTTTCTAATCAGACCAACATTTGAACCAATGTAATTCGAGTAACTTTGCATTATTGTAGTATCGGCGAATTTGCAATACAAAGCAATTCTATTTATATTAAGAAAATTTAGTAGTATTATACTTTTATTTTTTATAACGGTATGCCTCTGAAAACGCATCTAAATTTTGTATACACGGGTAGGTCATTATATTGAAAATAAAAATTATCGTGTATTGTGTTCATAGTTGTATGCCTATGTAAAAATATACGTCCTTACGTACATAAGCACATATGTGTGTATACGTGAGAATTAAAGAAGCAGAGAAGGTTAAAGGAAGCGAAATTTCAAGCAGAAGCTCTGCTAATTAAAATGAGTAATATGAACAAACCTTAGGGCTTTGTAAGGATTCGAGAAAGTTCTGAGAGTGAAAAGACTCATAAGCATAAAAAAGCAAGATGTTTAAGATATAGAAGTTTATTATAGCGTGTGCATGAATATTTGAAGTGTAAGAGGGTAGTAGCGATGAGAGATAAGAGAAGCGACGTTGGCTAATAAAAGGAATGAGAAATAAATTAGGGAAAAGTCGTCGGCTTTTCGTCAAAGTTTCGCTCTCTCCAGGTTGTCTTCAAGAAGAGAGGAAAACTCGTAAAGTTCCAGCTTCTTATCGCCCGCTTCCTTGATCTATTGAGTAGGAGCGAGCGTTCGTGAGCGAAATGTCCACTTTGAAGAGAATGGAAGGCAGAGTTTTGTCGTAAGGATAAAAGTAGTGCAAGTGACATGAGCCGAAAACAGTGTCGCGACCTTATTGACAATAGTTTGCAGGCCAATTGTGTCGCATTGTAGATCATATTGTTGAGAGAAAGAAAACAAGCAGTAGTGCAATAATCGGGATTCTCGTCGATCTATTGACACACTTATCGAAATTCCGCAATCATTTTTACAAGAAATTTCAATCTTACGAAAATTCGAGTAATACACACGTCACTTGATCGTGAATCGGGAGAGTAATAAAGCTTTATTATGGAGATAAGGGGACGATATAATTGCAAGATTACTTTATGGTTTTATTAATAGGTTATAGATTACAGTTATAGGACTTGCAGGCAAATTGGGATGAAAGGGGGAGGGGGGAGGCGCGAGTAGATGAGCGGGAGAGAGGGGAGGAGTAAGTAAAGAGAAAGGGAGAGAGTATTTACTGGAGCGAAATCTGCCTAATTTCCACTAACTCGATTGAAATTTAATAAAACAATTTTTATGCACGAATCAATGAACTTGTAGTGCAATAATAATCTGATGATCATTTAACGAGAGACACGCCAGTTATACATCTACGTCATAGAATGAATTGTAGTTCAGCGGCGATAGTGAGGTCAAGCGCCTACATTATCGCAGCTCCAATCCATCCTGCACAATAGCATTCGTACTCCTCTCATGACATTTTATACGACAATTGCGAATTATAATGCGAAAGGTAAAAGGAATGGAATTTTCATAATGCTGGAGAAAAATTTCCCAGCCCCATGAAATTTGACGTTTTTATTCGTACTAATGAGTTGTGTGAAAAATACATCTGGATACAAAATTTAATCGCGGTTACATCGCAGGCCATTACCATTTACATAATCGGTTTTATATTTTATCACGCGCACACACACACACACAGAGCATAGTTATGGAATATACCTTTCAGAAGAAAAAACACGTTATTAAACAAGAGTTGATGTCGATCTTTTTATTTCGCTTGCGCGAGCAAATTCTTATCAAATCATAGATAAATTCACTAGGTTTAATGAGAAGCGAAAAAAATGAAGAAAAAAAAATGCTTTTCAGCCGAGTGTCGACCAGAGATTTAATCAATAACGAGGCACTTATATACACAACCAACTATGGAAGCTCATCATCCATTAGCATATTCGTTCTAATTTTTATTTACATATTTTGTCTTTGTACAAACAGTTTGGGTATTAAAAATTCTCATCCGATACTCACCAATGAAAATGTACGAAAGAAAGTAAAACGAGCATTAAAGACGATTCGGCTGCGGTAATTGTTCATCGTATTACGTCTCGTCCATAGTCGGCAGAATCCATAAGTACCAACCGAGAGTTGTCCAGGCACCGAGGAGCAATACATACAATCGGGCTTCTTACTTCCGTATTCCGCGAATCTGCCAAAAGCCTCTCATCGCCAGCAGAGATGGGACAAAAGGCTCCTTCTCGAGCAGCAGGGCGATCGCCTCGACGAACGACAGGGACAAACGAATCTGTCCTAAATATAGCATTGGATAGGTTGACGTGTGTGGCTACCGGAATCGAAAACATGGCCCGATTCGCTCGAGGCGCCGTATCGGCGCAAGAGCCAGGGTCAAGTCATTTATTCGGCCGGAGATACACGAGCGTCGGCACCGAGCAAGAAGCGAGCGAAGGTCACAGTGGCGCCTTACGGGACTCGTGCCCTCTTGCGCGCCAAATCGTCCAGGAGGAAAAAAGGCCACTGTTTTGCCAACGACCGTATTTATCGGATACTGCAAACACATTGGCTCCGAGTGTGTGTGCGGAAGTTCTCGCGACTTTCGCTGTGCCGAGAAAAGCGGCGATAAGGCCTTACGACGAGCTGAAAAAAGCAGTCGCCCCTTCCACCGCAATGGCGGACAGATGCAATCGTGCGTCGACTCGTTAGCGAGTCTGTGCGAGGCTTATATTGGAACTTGTTGTCCAGTTAGTGTTTGGCTCATCCCTGCAGTGCAGCCGTCATCCTTGCCGCCGCACAATTTCTTCTAATTGCTTTCGTAACACTATAGGAAGGGTCTTTATATAGTGCTGGCAGCAGCCACCCTTAACTTTTGTCATTTTATGGGATATTAGCCTAAGCGCGCTAACGGTACATTCCATTACTCTTTAAGAGAAAGTTATATAACATTATAGTACATAATGTGCAGATACAGTTTTCGTAATGGCCTGTAATAAGGACCAGAGATTTACCGCAAGCAATTTTAGCGCACAGAAAGTTATGTTTATCTATTTACTTGAGATTGACCTGGGCGACGTAGTGAGAAGGAAGAGAAGGAGCCCGAGAAAATTGGAAGGATCACGCCTGAATGCGGTCGTGTTTCTTCCGTTACATAAGAAACTTGAATTTCAACTAATTGATAAAAATGGCCACCGAGATAAATTAGTCGCTTGAAACGTGCTTGCAAATGACTCCACCTCCTCCTCCGTCTCTCCTTATACCCTCGAAGAGTTATTATTTTCTTCTCCTCGGTGCCATAAGCGCTCCAATTATTGTCAGTGCGCTGATAATATTAGTGACTAGATTTCTGTGATGGCAGCGGTTGGCCGAGTAAACCGCAGTAGCATCCGCGAAATTCGCCTCGAAACATATTCAAGGTCGAACTCGCTCGCTCGCACCACACTCGTGCAATTCGCGCGTCTAATTCTCGATGTTGTGCTTGTGTGTGGGAGCTTGGGCGCGAGTGTGCGAGTGACCCCAAACAGAATCTTCAATCGTATCTACGTGAAATGAAAGAGGCCATATTCATTCGGTTCTCATAAGAGTTGTTTGAACATTATTCCCTCGTACTGTATCTCATATTTTTCAATTATATACGCATTATGCAGATTGCCCTCCACTAGCGGATAGTCCAGATATTTACGGGTGTTTTGCTTTGTTGTCCATTGTAATTTGTAATAAGTTTAAGGTAACGTATTATACATACACTTTCTGATTGCACATGCTTCGTGAATAGACTTTCGCTGCATAAGTAGAGTGGCTTTATATTAGAGTGAAATTTACACTTTGATCGTTCATTTCTATCTTGGCTAGAATAGATTCGCAAGTCATAATTTGAAGAGAGAAAAAAAGAAGAAAAAAAAACACACACAGAGGCACTGCTCGCCAAAGCATGGACGTCCATTTAATTGAAATAATTTCATTTTCGTTTTTTCCAACACGATTTCGTTTAACAGATTAAGCGCTCAATACGCACGAACATGTATGCATTTATACAGATACATGCATTCGTGGAATAATATATATATATATTTATATATATATATTATTTCAAGTTACTCTTTGTCGTTAGAAATATAGCGTTAAAGGTTCAAATATATTGGAATAATATAATAGGCTAATGCTTGTAAGAATTTAATTTTTATCAATTGTTATTTTGTTAAAGTTTGAAATAAATGAAAATGCCATTTTTCAATTAAATTTAATCAGTTTTCGATAATTAATTCCGAGGGAAACCACAAAATGTCAATTCCGTATTCATCGTTTTAATTTTTATAAACTATTTTTTCGTTACGTATGCCAAGATAAAGAAGCAAATGAAAAACGTAAACATTATTCAAGAAAAGAAGAAAAAAAGAGAAAAAAATTATCATTTATTAAAAAGATTTTATAATAAAATGCCTTATTTATACCTTTGATTTAGCATACTAATGTACATTATATAATTGTCCGCCAAAAATAATTACATAAAGAAGGATCTTTATTCGCATCGAGTCTTTATAAAGGTACTTTTAGTTTATTGTCAGAAAAATTAGTCATTACAATGAATAAACAAGGGAACGATGAAGGTAGAATTTATGTATATCCCATTTAAAACCGTAGTCCGAAGATTTGTTTTTCTAAGAATTCATCGAGGGAAAATAATAAGATATGAGTAAAAAAGATGCCGGAGTCTAGAAATAAATCATGCAAGTCTGTATGGGTATCCATGGCTTCTACAATTATGGCCACGAATGTATTAAATCTAAACACGAGCTAAAATGGATGATCCGCATCGCATTCGGTGTTTCTTGCTTTTTATTATAATGAGAGACAATATTTGTCTTGGCGAATCTTGCAAAAGAAATTCTCGAGATACTCGTGTTTGGCAGCACGCACTATATACAAAATTACACACAAAAAGTTACAGGCGCACATACAGTTACGGGACTGGATAGAAAAAGTCCTTAATGATGTTCGATGGCAAACTTGAAATAAGCAAAATAAATTCGATGGTAAGGAAGGAGCAGATATTTCCTCCCGAAGCTTACGAAACTCATTTGAAAGAAAAGCTGGCTCGAAAGACCATTTGTTCTTTTTATGGGTATATAGTGCTGTTATAATCTCGTGAAAATTTTCCGAAAAATCAACCTACGTTTTCCTTAGCTCCTCGAGCTTCCACTAATTCATCGTGCATTCCGAGCACTGTTATTACATTATTTTACATACTAGTTGAATGAAGCACTGTATTAAAAAATTGTTCCCATTTCTTATCAACATCAGTAATAACTGTTACGAAAATACATTAATCTTTTCAGTATAAGCGATGATGGATACATATTGATCCACTTGTCTTGCGCTTGGGATAAACTTGTATTCATAAGCATAAGCTGACGATTACATAAGCGCGTATGTCAAAAAAAAAGAAGAAGAAAAACAACAAACAGGGCTAATGTGCAAGTAGTTGTAAGAGTTGTTGTTAAATAAATTGAAGGGAGCAAAAATCTGAATACTTCTAAATGTGAATTAGTGAGTAAAGGTCACGTTTAAAATTCCGACTTTTTTCACCAACATATATTTTCGTATGTTTACCATCGCTACTCTGTGTTTATGCAATATGTTGATGCATAATAAATTTCTTGCTCGGCGGCTCTTCCCTCTCTCTCTCTCTCTCTGTGATTCTTTCTTTTTTCAACGGAGGGTTAGTAATAGCCAAAAGAGGAGGAGGAGGCCGTGGCTAACCGCACAATACGAGCAGATTTGCATATTTGCTTGTGCATAAAATCGGCGTCTATGACAGAGGCGAGCAATTTTCGCCGACGCTTAATGTACGGCGTATTTAATAAGTACACAAGTGTAATGAAAGGGAGATGCGAAGATGACTGAATTGTGACTGTAGATGGCACACGAGTCGCTTTTTATGTTTCTCGGTTTTAGATTAACTCGCGACGTTGCGCTTTATTTCACGAGATCTCGCCTCTTCGTACGTAAATATTGCATTGTTGAGTTACTTTGGACATGGTAATATCATTTGTCAGTACTTGTTTTATGGGCGATGCACGGCTGCCCTACGAAATCTCTATCGTATTGACAGCTTTTACGAGGCAACTTACAGCGTAAATCTACCAATGCGAAATTGAATATCGGTAGTTTTGTTGTCGAAAGAGTAATTGCAAAAATATTCCCTTTTGGGTTCCGCGTCAGACGCATATAATTGTGCCCCAGATAATATATGGCCATTTCACGCATATAAAAATAAGATATATTAAGCTGTTAATCTTAAAAAAACGAAGTATAACTTTTAGAATAGCGTGTAACTTTTGGGGATATTGGTATGTTTTGATAATATAATAGAGCAGATTAAAAGAATATTTATTTGAAAATCAGTTGCCAGTTTGCAATGTCGATGATAATTCCACTACGCAATGCAATATTTCAATGTTCCATTTTAAATTGGGTTAATATAATTTTTGCATATTTATGTAATTCATAATATAAGAAGTGATTTGAAGCTTATATAGTGTTAATAAAATGTAAAGTATTAGAGATTTTGTGCGAGATTGCGCTTTAAGCTTGTAAAATTACATAAATTATTTGGGTAAAAAAATGTCAGAAATTAACTAATCAATAAGTAATTTAATTAGCAATTGCGAATTTATTCAATCACCTGTATTGAATTATTTTTTTAAAAGTTAAGTATAATCCTTGAAATGTTTAAAACTTACACGTGTTATTATTATTTTGAAATATATGGATTGAGCGTTAATAGTCAACGATCACTTTCACTCACCTTATCTTCAGCATTAATTACAAAATTCTTAAAACTAACGTTTCGTTAAAATATCTTTACAGCTTAATTTCAGTCTGAAGCAACAAATTAAAGAAAAAAATCCTACCCATTTTTGATAAAACGTATTACAATCCACGAATGGATTTAATATTATTTAAACTTTGAATTAGCTTAAAGTGTCAAAGATAAGTTATGCGAGTTTATAAAACTTACTTAAAAACAAAATAAAAGAATTTTAATCTATATTTATATGCGTAATAAAAAATAAATAAGTAATATTTTAGTGTATTTTTATCATAAAATTAAGGCGTAAGAGAAGCCGAATGAAACTTGTCTCGATGATGTAACGTCATATATTAGTATTTGTAAGAGAAAAAAAAATACTTTCTACGATGATTGACTACTATAAATTTTAATGACAACTATTAAGACTATTAAAAAGTAATGTCAAATAACATATCTGCTCTTATATTAAACGTTAAAAATGTAAAATATCGAATATTTTTTTGTCTAACAGTTGTCTAATAATTTAATAAACAACAGTTATCAATTATAACTGAATAAATCGTGATTTAAATATATTTAAAAATATTCAGTTAATAAAATTATACTTTTATATTTAGATTCTTTCTTCGTCTTCTTCTTCTTCTTCTTCTTCTTCTTCCTCTTCTCTATATTCAATTTTTGTTTAGAATTAATGTAAATAAAAGCATTTTTGCCCAAAAACCAAAATACTTTTGTATTTATACCAAAAACTAATTTCAGCCTACTAAATTTTTTTATTAGAAGATCAGATACGAAGATGTCATGTCACTCGGAGTCTACTAAAAACTCAGTCACTGATTCATTCTCTCAATTCTATGAATCCTATACTTCTTTCAAGAAATAAAAGTAGAAATTCAATGTAGTGCATGTAAAGATTACCTAAATAAATTCTATTAGGATAAATAAGCTCAAGTATAAAATCTTTTTAATTAATAAACAATATCTCTAGTAATAAGAAGTCTTAACAATCAATAAAATATCGACATTAAAAAAAATTAAAAGCAAACGCGTTTTAATTTAAAAATAATATTTTAATATTGTCTGTAACATCTCGCGTTTCTAAATTATTTTTATCTGTTTACCCTCATCTATATTACAAGTACATGTTTTTTTATATTTGCGTAATGTTTCTAAGAATATTAAATTATAACTATCATAAATTACCAAGTTTGTTTTCACAATTATTATGAAGGTGTTACAGTTTTCTCAAATTACATAAAAAATTAATAATAAAATAATAAATAAAAATATTGTATTCGTTTTAAATAGTTTTTGAAATTAAAATACAATTCATTTCAATTGTTATTTTTGCCTCATATTTATTAATAAAATGTTTAAAATGTTCATGATGATGCAGATTTATTATGTATGATGTACGTATGCATTATGTAAATGATTTATGATGTAGATTTAAAAAAATAGATGCAGCAAAAATTTATTTATATGGTCCGTCGTAGCCCTTATTTTTCTTCACTACAATATTTCTCTAACAAGTAACTGCAATTAAAAATTCTACATGAATTATGAACGTTTATCAACAATTATCACACCAATAAACAAATCAGAAAGTTCTTATTAAAAGTATGTCATTACAAATGGAATGGTAAAAAAATCAAATTTACTTTATTGTTATTAATGATCGAATACGAAAATCACTTTGTATTGCTTTAATGGTCTTGTATAAGCAAATAAAAATTACCGTTATAAAAAATCGGTTTCGACTTTAAAATAATTTATTTGCATTATTTAGCGAAGTGGAACATTTAAAATAGCAAGAAGGAATATAGATTCTTAAAATTCGGAAGATTAAAGCAATTCTTTAAGCGGTAATTAAAATTAAAACATTAAAAAGAATACGTTTTTGCTAAGTGGAAAAGTAATTATGACGATTCGTTATCGATGAGAGATTCTTTTCAGTGGTGATATATTCACAGTATAAGTTTACATTTACACATCTAAACACTAAAATATTTAAGTTGTAAATGAGAAATTTATTACTCCAATATTTTATTTTATTGCGATACTTGAAAAAAAATGAAAGAAAATTTGCAAAGAATTCATAAAATTATTTATTAAAATTATCTAATTTATTATAAAGTGTGTGTTCATATGTATATATATATGCATAAGAGAAATTGTTTTGAAAAATTTTAAGAAAATAAACAGATCGTTTGAAAAATAGCATCTCTTTAAATCTTAACGATTTGTTTGATTTTTTATACAAAACAGTTGGACGATCACTGAAATAACATAGAGCCAAAACATCACTTATTTCACAATCATTATATAAGTCTAATTAACTTGGGTTTAAAAAATTAAGCGATAAGATTATTCAGTAAATTTTTATGTCATCAAAAGGCAAAGTTGCTTAGAACATCTCGGAGAATAATCAAATACTATTTAGTTGTACTGGATTTTTTCATAGTGATAAAATTTATGAAGATAATTAATGATGGGTCATTAAGTATAAATTAAATTGTCTCTCTATATGCTCTCTATAACTATGTAGATTTAACAATGGCACGATTCGATATTACTGCATCATTAGTTTAGTTAGATTAATATAAGGCATATATAAATATATTCCACTTGTGTATCTGTAATAGTAAATTTTTAAATAACCTAATTCATATTAATTGCAATTACAAGAGATGTAAAGCATTAAATTTGTTGACAACAAGTTATATTCGTCGAATAGCGGTAAACAAAAGTTAGTCTACCTAGAAAACTAATCTATTTTTCATAGTAAATTTTACTTTATATACTTTACATTAAATATATCGTGGCATTACTTATCACTCAATTTTTTATAATTATGTAAAAATCATTCCATTTGATAATTTAATATGACTTTGCTATTTAGCTTAGGAAATCGATTTAGTTGCAAAAAATATCAATTTTACAGAACTATTTGTATTCAGATTCAAAAAAACCTATTTTGATTTTTCTGTCCATTTATGTATATGTTTGTTGGTATATTATTATCATCTAGGAATTATTCTAAAGATTTTAAATTTGCAATTACATTTTCAGCTTCAATGTTATAGAATAACAAAAAAATCAAATATATCATAATTAATATATTGATAATTGTTAAATTAATAGTACATTTAAACTTCCATAATGACCTATTTCAGCTTGTATTATATTTAAATTAATAATTAAATGATATCGGGTATGCAAGAATAATAGATTATATTTTTATATAAATTTTCTATTTATGACCAATCTATCAATAAATGTTAACAATAACCTTTTTATTTGTAAAATATACGAGAGACTTTCTTTTTTAATTTACTTTAGATTACAAAGATAATTAAAGATAGTTAAATTAAAGATACTAAATTAAAGGAAAAAAAAAGATATACAAATTAATAAATTTATTAACAAAATTAAAAACTAACAACATTTCAGCGATTGAGTAAAACTCAAAATACATTTAAATTAGAATATGTAACGTAACAAATGATTGCATTACATATTCAGTTCAGCTAGTACTTATCAATGGCAATGCAAAAGCATTATCGCCTCTGAAATTGTTAAAATGTCTGTCTTGTTGAGTGAATTGGATCGAATAAATTATAAATGAAAAGTTATGTAACAGTAGTGAAAAGTACAATAGTTAAAAATTCGCATCGATAGGTTTATGAAAAGGTTTATGCTTATATTCACAGGATAAATAGCAAAAAATCGAGCTAATTAAATAAATAATTTGCTTGTAAATAATTAGGATAAATCAAGCTTTTAATTCAATACCTGAAAGTCAAATAAAATTCGATAGACAAATGTCAGTTGATAACAATATAATAAAATACATGTGAGAATTTATTTCCGTATATATTGTGGAAGGATTTGAATATAAAAAAATCTGCGGAATAGATCATAATTCGTTGCATTTTTATACGTTTTTCTTTTAAATATAATATTTCCAAAAGTTTAAAATAGAATTTAATTTTCTTAAGTAAATTTCATTTAATAATCCATAATGTAATAACATTTAAAATAAATTTTCAGATATAATGGAATTCAACCTTTCAACACTAATTAATCGTGAAATTTTAAAAAATGTTTATTTTCTTTGCACTGTACATTATAGTTTAATTCTACTGAATATAATTAATATTCTGTTGAGATAAATTTTGCATCTGTTTGTTTATACGAAAGTTTTAATTATGTATGAAATATTTTTAAATTAAATTTTAAATTATTCATTTAATGAACCATTCTAATAATTTCAATCTTCGTTTTAAAATTCAGACAAGTTTGATTTTAATTTATGTTTGATTATGTTATTCAGTTTTATTCATTATAAAAGATTTTTCATTTCATTATCTAAATTTGTTTAGATTATGCGTATAAAATTTACAATATTTTAAAAATTAGAAACATTAAATTTTTTTTTGTAATAAAATATAATAATTTTATAATTACTTTGTATGTTTAATAGCATCTATTATTTGATTATACTATTGTATATTAACTATTTATAATAAATATAAAACAATACGTGGTAATTACATATTTAAATGGATATCGCTTATATCATGTTAACTTATTAATTATTAAGTTATTATTAACTTTTTTTTTATTTGGAAAAATTATTTCATAAATTATCTTGAAATTTATCATTCTTAATTATCCATTGCAGAATTACGGATTTGACTAATGAAATTAAATAAAATGATTGAATTATATAAAATCCGTATATGTATTACATTGATTAAAATTCTACATTATGCTTTAAAATTTTCATTGGCCAATAAAATATCATTGTTAAATATTCTTACTATCATATTTAATTAATATACGTTTCGGTATTTGTTAGTGTTTGTCATTAATGCAACGATAGATATTGAAAATTTGTCAAACTGCAAAAGACAAAAAACAGTAAGTAATGCAATAACTTTTTTTTAGATAAAGTTTGGTGCGATAGTAAAAGTCGCACAAATTGATACTCTAAATTTGAGCTCTTTTAACTGAAAAGATTATCAATTTATTACAGGAATGTAATCCATTCTTTTGCCAGTATAATATTACAAAAAGATTCATTTCATAAAAAAAATATTACAGCTACTTTTTTACCGTTATTTTATTTATGTGCAAGTGAAATTTTTAAGAATTATTAAGAAAATTATTAAGAGAGGGATATATACGTTGAAATAATTTTTTAAAGTTTATCGAGAAAATTTATAATTTTTCGTACTTGTTTACACATGAAGATAGAAATATCTACTTTTCCGTTACAACGAATAGTTAAACTTATGAATAATTATGTATTATGTAAATTATTTTTTATTTTATATAGAGTAATATGTCCGAAGTTATATTTATTCCTTTTAGATTTATATTCATTTTCAATAATTGGTTAGAAATATTCCAAAAATAATTCGTCAATTATAACATTTCTTAAACACTTCCTCATTTACAATTTTCAGTTTCTTTTTTATTTCTCATTTAACTAATTTTAAGTAAGATTGTTGTCTTAATATTACTGTAATTGTTATGAAACATGTTTTCATACTTGTTACAAATTGAATATTTTATACACAATATATTTTGAAGAAATAGTTAAAAC
>JAPYYT010000852.1:0-43529 GCA_030522565.1 Ceratosolen corneri
TCTTACGATAATTATTGGTAATTGGGGCTCGAGGCGTTGGTGACGAGGAGGAGGAATTGGCCGATTTCGTTAGGCCGCGCACCGCTTTACTTTCGATCGCGCATCGTCCGCTTTCTTCCGATCGACTTTCATTGACGGGATCCGCGTCACGCCCGCCCCGGCACTTCCCATTACCGTCATTTTTTCGAAATGGCTCGGGGCCCGCGTCTAGCGATGGGCCTTTCACTCGACCCCGGCCGCGTTTAATTGCTGTCCTATATCAGAGTCGCCGGGTTCCCAAGCGGTTCGCGCGCCTCTGCAGACGCACCCGGGGATTGTTTATATCCGGCAATGGGTTGCTCGGGTCAGAATATGCGCTGCTCGCGCTGCTCGTCCCGATGACCGAGCGCTCGTGAACGCGAGGCGAACGGGAGGCGAACGGGAGGAAAAGGCGAGCGACGGAGAAGAGGAGTAAGCGGCGATGGCGGGAGGCGCGTCGACCCGGAGATGCGAAGATGGAGGAGCAGCGACACGGCTTGTATCCGGTGCTTTTGAAATCACAAACGAGTGCATCGACGTGCATTGGTGGGTGGTGGTGGTGGAGGGGGAGCGGGGCGAGGTTGGGGTGACGGAGGGAGGGCGAGCAATGAACCCGATTGGCCGAGCTAATCATTCTATTAGAGCGCGGGAAGGGCCGGAACGAGGGCGGAACTCTGTCCGTCCAGCTGTCGACGGCTTTTGACACGAAGACGCCGACGTTTCGCACGCCCGGGTCAGGTGAGAGGGTGGGTGAGGGGTGGCGGTGGTGGGGGGTGAAGCACTCCCTTCGTTCTCGCTCGTACGTGAGCGAAGTAGAGCGTCATTCCTCGTGAGTGTGAGGTCCACCAGGTTGTTTTCTAATGACGACGAGCTCATAATTATAGTTGGTGGTCGAGGTTCTTGCAAATCGCGGAGAATGCAATATGAATTTGGAAAACTTACGGCACAATACTATGTGCGCTCTTACTTTTTGTGAGCCAATACGCGATTTAAAAGACTGATGACTTACGGCTACTGCCAGTGCACTATAATTATTTATATCTTATTATTTTATTTTTGATTAATTATAAAAAGTAATTTGTACCTCCGACGGAATTTAACTTACGGAATTACGTGCGAGCGTTTTCACTTTTGTCACACACGCGCACGCACGCACGCACTCACGGACGGAAGCCCGTAGACGGCGAAACATAGAGAGAGAGAGAGACGTTCATTATCCGGCATCCTAGTTTATTGCGATAAATTACTCATAGACGATTAAGAATGCCGAATGCTCCATTCGAACCACATAAATAATAAAAAGCCAGTGAAAATAATTGTCACAGCCTTGTAATCGAACTTGTAATTCACAGTGTGCAACGACAGATCTAAATTTATATATTAGCCGGCACGTCTTACATATCAATCAAGTGAAAAGTCGCTTTTACAAAACCAACACTAATATCCAACCAGACCTTTCTATTATCATTCTAATATCGAATCAACCTTTCTACTGTTGCGTGCGCATACAACAGATCGTCATCGGCCGTCCACTCCATCACAACATCACAAAGATATGTGATCTTGGGTAGCGCGGTGCCATTGGCGTGGGGAGGATTGCGCAAGAGCACTTTGTGATGAGAACAAGACTCAAAGCACTTTGTGCGCATTTATGTTGAAGTGATAGGGTGTGCGTGAGGTCGAGGGTAGTTTGCAAAGTCCGGGCCTCGATTGAGCGAAGGTCAGAGTCGAGGGCCGAGAGACAGACACCAGACCCTTCCCAACTAATCATCACCTCTCCAACCGCTTAATCATCATACTTTATGCGGGCCTCGCACTCCCCCACGAGACTCTCACACCAACACGACTCTCAATCCAGTAAGCTACTTACTGAATTCTAACGGAAATACTATAATTGAGCGTATTAAGCGTCTTTTACATGAAATAATGCGCTGCGAGCGTGAGTGGCGTTTCTGTTGCTCCGCTCTTGTTCACTTCGAGTGTAACATTAAGAAGTTAAGCACTTGCGAGAGCGTAAACGTGTCGAACCTCGGCGACAAAGTGTATGCTCGTTGCAGTTTTTCTATGATTAGAAAGTTGGCCGTGCCGAAAAAAATGCAATGCTCGGTAAATGGAGAATTTGTTGCTGGCATTTATTGATTCCCGTAGGTGATATCGAGGCCAGTCCTGTAATCTTTATTATGCATTACATGGCCAACTGTCGTTGGAGTCCTGCGAGGAGAAGGAGCGTAATTCTAAAGTCCTTTGAAGTTTTAAACGCACGCATTTACTCTGGCAGTGTTAGGCATATCTAAAGAAACTTTGGATAAAGATTCGGGCCTCACACTTTATAATCAACGACAAGTCAATAATAATCAATTAGAAGTTAAATTACTTCGTGCACTACGAGAATGATATGTTATTAAAGTAAAAGAATTATTTCACAAAACATGATTTGAAATCCCTTAATGCTAGGCGCACTTATCTTCATTACGAGGTTTATTTAACCACTGTACAATAATCTCCTCACTCTATGATAAATGATATCGCGGATAAATTGGTAGCGTGTGCCAAGTCGCTAGATCTCGGCACGTACCACATCCAACTGGGAACCAGCCGACGACGTTACAGAAGAGCGGAAACAAAAGAAAAAGCAATCGCCCATCGGACTTTTCTCGAGTGTAACTAAAATCAGCCGCTTAATCTGTCGCGACGACAATTCCTTTTCACCACGACTTTATGCGCCAAGTACTCAGTATCCGCAGCCCTCGGCGGACATTGTGACACGCTGTGGATTCTGCGCATTCGCCACTGTCTCTAAGCGAACTTGGGCCCCCCCATCATGTACATGCATATTGTATGTCGAGTGAGAGTGAGAGAGAGATGGTGTTGGCGGTGCGCTACGTGCATGTCATAATAGCCGGTGGTGTTAGGCGTACGTGAGGAAGAAAAGGTAAAATGTAAGGAACGCGCCGAGTGGATGTTGGATCGTGGTCGTGCAAAAGTTTAAATCAAGTTGGTGGGGTGCGTGCCTAGTTGCAATAACCCGCCACTAAATCTCAAGTGATGCTCCAGTTGTTGGTAGGGGTAGATCGGCAATTATGATCTGCTCGGTATGTAGTAGCACGTGCTTGTGGATTTCGATAAATTAGTAGCAATACTTGCTGCTGTTTAAATAGCGATAAAACAAGATTAACGTCCGGCGCACTCGCTACTTGGCTCTGTGTGTGTGTGTGTGTGTGTGTTGCGAATCTAAGGTGCGTTTATTACATATGATAAACCAGTCGGCTAATCGACTCGCTAATGTAATTTATTACCTACGCAATTTACGTCTTAATATTATTCTTGTGTTTAGAAAACAAGACCAATAAATGATATATTGGAAAAGTATATACGTGTGCGCGTGTGCGTGTGCGTATATAATTTTCATTATACAATCGGAGATAAAGAAAAAAAAACATCCTGCATACTTTCTCTCTACTTGTAATGGTCAAAACTGTTGGATAAGTTTGTAGTGGCAGAAAATAGTAAATATCACACGCTTAATTATGAAACTATTTTGAATTAAAAATTTAAGCGAGAGACGCGGATAATGTGTGTTGGGAGGGAGAGACAGAGAGAGAGAGAGAGAGAGAGAGAGAGAGAGAAAATGTTAATCACACTGGCCGTATAATTTACATCCGATAAAAATTTATTGCCAATTTTTTGTTTACACGAGATAATTAAAATCGATGCCTCTCATTGGGCAGAAAGATGCAAGCTAGCATTTACAAATTTACATTTTTACAAACTTTCACTTAACGTCCTGTCGCTTTAGAAGATTGCATGATTTATTTGAAACTCGTTCACGCCACGGGCAACCCAATTGTTTCCAATCATTTACCTCTTAAATAATGAAGTTCCTCGCCAGCCAAAATTACGCAACCCGAGGCTCTAATAATTGCAATTTAAGATCCCCTTAATTACAGGAAATCTTGTGTTTTTGCACGGGTTTTTCCTAATCCGCTTATCTCGCACGCCTACTTTATGAGCGAAAACACCTCTGGACTCGCAATGATTTTCCTCCAGACTAATTACAAGCATTCCCAGTCCGTTTATCCTCACATTATAAATAAGCCACAAAATACTCGCATTTGCCGGCCCATTACACCAACATTACACCAACCGGCCACGTATCAAGAACGAGTTCTTAACTTGGCGCTTTTTTCAATTACAATGTCCGAAAACCACTACTCCCACCCACCAAAGATTTAATAGGCGACGACCTTTGCGACTTTTTTTTTTTTTTACCTCCATCCCCGGACAATTGACTTTTCAAGTACTCATCCGCATCTCCCCCCACCGCATAAAATACCGATCTCCGTAGCTTCTTCGGGAGCCATTTCGCCAGCCAATCACATCCATCTCGCCTCCTTCCCCCGCAAGCCTATAACGCCTCGGGGCTCCCGTTTTTCTCGTTTCAAGCGATCTTGGCCACGCGAGCCCCGTAATTTTCAATTAAAATTCTCAGCGCGTATTTGGCCACCACACACACACACACACACGGCCTCTATCAACGATGCCACGACGCTCATTTTTTTTTCGTCCACTCATAGGCGCGCAAAAGCACCGTGTTCGCTATACAGATTTGGCGCTCGGTGAAAGTTCCTTCTTCTTTTTGTTTTTTTGTTTCAGGAAGCGCGACACCACAGCCGTATGTAAAGCGCCGTGTATTCCGCGGACGCGAGGAGACCGAAGAGAAAAGGCGTTACACTTGCAGCGGACTCCCCCTCGCCAACTCTTAATTCGCAATTACAATGACAATTACAATAAGCCGCCTTAGCAGCGCTCCCACGTGCATCGCTCGATACTTCTCACCAACGCCCTACGATCGATCAATACGATCGTTAAACGCGACTTGTTTACTTATTTAGCGCCCGAGCCAATGGGAGCCGGCGCGTCCAAAACGGCCGCTGCGCTTTATTAATACGGCCGCTCGTGCACTCTGCTCATGCAATTTGCCGCATTGTGCACGAATGCAAACATTATTAGCGTTCCGAGCATCGCTTCCGCCCTCTCTTATCCATCAAAGCAAAGATGTCTAATTGCAGAATTAATTCCCGATTCAATTGCCGGGCATCGGCAGCCAACGTAAACGCCATGCCCTCGCAGCATGAAACAACAAAAGCACTCCCGTCTTCGTCAGTCGGCGGCGACCGAGCCGGATACTCGATGGAGTCGTTGGCGGCGGGGGAGGGGTGGGGGAGTAGGGGGGCCCGCTTTTGGGGGGGGGGCGCACTTGTACCTAGAGGTTCCGGGCGCGTTGGTAGCGCTGGCGACAGCCTCCCGTCGATTTGTCCGAGGGAACGGGAGGGCGGACGGCCCCTCGGCCCTCGCATCTTGTCCTTGTTCGTATATCGAGCGCCGGCGTGCGTGCGTGCGTTAATGCGTGCGTGCGTGGCTCGGGGCGTCGCGTCAATTGCCAGCGGCCTCGGCCCTTCGCGTCGTGGAAGAGCGTTGCAGTCGCGGGCACCGATGCTACCGTCGCGCACGCACTCGCACTCGCTCTGTCTCCCTCTGGCCCCCCGGTGCCGGGGTACCCCGAGCGACTTTTACGTAAGGCCGCCGCCGTCGCTGCTGCCGCTACCGCTGCCGCCGCTGCTGCTGCTGCTGCACGTCAGTGGAAGTACGGCAGAAGGAAGGCGGGTGGAGAGAAGAGAGCGCGATCCTTATCGTCTTTGCGCAACGGTGCGCGCGCGTCTCGCGTCGCGGCCTCGGCTTTTTTGCGCGGCCCAGGAGAGCAGCTAATGAGTGCGGTAGGAGCGGCGAGGGCCAGCTCGTGAAAAGCAACGACGCCGTGGAGGCCCACGCACGAGGAGGCCACGAGGAGCCCAGGAGGAAACTGGCGTACCCGGGAGTTGGGCGCCCGGTGTCATAATAATCATTGGGAGTGGAGTCGAGGGTCAAGCGGATGGCGAAGTAGCTGGTAAGGGCGAGGTGCGAGGCTGGCCGAGGCCGGTCTTTAGGATCGGTGGGCCGTGAGGGGAAAGGCTTTCCTCGCGCGCACGTGATACGGATAATTGTCACGGTAGTGCTTGATGAAAGTACTTGGTGATATCGCTGTGTAATGCAGCTGAGGTTATCGGCTGGATTTGCTAATCATTTTGCGCGATGTATTACCAAATTTCTTTTCCTTGCCAGTTTTTCGTAGAGCTGTACGAAAGTAGTTTTGAAAGTAGTTTTGTACCCTATTATTATGAGAATTTGCATAAATAATGCATCCAATCTAAATAGAATAATGTTTGTATGTGTATATATATATATATATATATATATGTATTTGCGCCATAAGAAAGTTCGGCTAATGAGATCGATAAGTACATAATACAGATTATCCCAAATTTTGGACGGGTACATCAAAGTTAAATAATACTCTCTCTCTCTCTCTCTCTCTCTCTTATATGTATATTTAATATAATAATAATAAAAGCTAGTTATGTAAGCCGGTGGAGTTTATCTCCGATATAATGTGTATTGTAAAGTGATGGATATATTGTAGCTGTCGGGTTAATCGTGTAAAAGATTTTTCGAAACACAATCATTTGTCGCCTCTAATTATTTTATAAATAATTAAGATGAGCAGCTACGATGAGCCGGTTTAATATTTGTGCATCGAGGTATTTATCACTTTATGAGCATAATGCTGTCCCAATACTCACGCGAATTCGTAAAAATTACAAGGCCTTCACGTCTCTTAAATGTAAATTTTTATCTCCGCGAGAGTTTAATTTTGCATTGGGAACATCAGTAGGCCGATAGCACGAGAAGTCAACATTCACGAAAACAATAACAGTTCAACCTAAATGAAACTCTAATTACGTAAGTAACTTTCTCTCTAAATTGAAGTTATGTCGGGACCGAGGCCATTCTCACAAGGCTCTCGCTTGTATTAGGCTTTTTTTTTTATAAGAAATTTGAGGATAGATGCCGATCATAGGCGCAATTGGCTCTAAATGTCGGCGCATTTAATGCTAACCGGGCGACTAACCGTTGCTAATAATGCGATTTTGAGGTTGAGCAGGTAAGTGAGGCAGGTTGAGTTCGGGGCGCGAAAATGGAAAATGCAGAACCTCGTGCCGCGTGATTGCCGACAATTGGACACACGAGGTAACAACGCGCGGCCCCGTTCCTGGAGACGATCAACGCGCCTGACGTAATCGTCGTCGTCGTCAGCAGTGGTGGAGCTGCCGTAGAGCCGATGAAACCTCGTAAATAGGTCCTCGTGGTTATGGCGGCTGGCAGTTTACGGCCGATGGACCGACGATTATAAGGCTTTCTTCCCGGGAGCCGGCGCGTCAGCTCTTAACGAGCCTCTTTTACATTGAATTCACAATCGTCTAAATTTCAAGTGGGCACACGGAAGGAGCCTCGCCAGGGTCGAGCAATTTCAGGAACAACGGCTACTTTTTTAATGGAGAGCCCTTTCAATTGGCCGATGATGATGATGATGGCCGTGAAGGAAGCGGCGGCTATCGCTGCCACAGAGGAGCGATTATTCATTAGATTTAATTCTTTAAATTTGTATTGCCGGGGAATTCGGGGAATTACCGGGCGCTCTCGTGGCTGAGGGTCGCTTAACTGGATTAGCCAAGTGAATTTATATTTGTCGTGTGATAAGTCGTTGGCGTCCGTAGCCGTGGGTCTTGTGCAGTGGAATGCGCCGTCTGTAATCAATAAAGCAATTGCGCGACGTGCGTGAGCGCGTTGAGGATGGCTCGATTTTCCACGAATCGCGTGATAAAAAGTTTTAGCATTTGAGAAATATTTTTCCCGAATTAGCTTTGAGACGGCGGCTTATGTACAAATAGAATCACAAGCAATTAAAGGCGACTGGACTTGACGTGGAATTCGAAAAGTCGGTGGTTCTATCGAGGCTCGATGATACTTGAGTCTCTCACGAATCGAAAAAAGTAGCAATATAATCGATGGCTTGAAATGGAACTTGAAATTTACTGATATTTGGATCGTAGATAGAGTGGCATTTTACTAAGTAAATGTATTTCATCAAATAAAAATATCGTTCGAGCAAATTGAGGATTATTAATTTTAGGAAAATACAAAATAATAATAATAGTAATGATGTAGGAATAGACTAATAGTAGGAAATAAAATTCCCGGCTGCTTGAGAAATTAATTCGAGCTCTTTGGGATGGGAAGTAAATTTTTCCGACGACAATACGTAAATAGTCGATATGTTGCGTTGGGGTGAAAAAAAGGAAAAAAAATTGGCTTCTGTCTTTGAAAAACCAAGTATTTTAGTTCCCAGCAAGTACAAGAATAATATCGAATGTGATACTATGCTATCAAAGTTTTAGAGCTGCGAGTTGAACGGGAAGGTGATTTAAAGTCTACTTAACTGGGTAAAATTGAAATTTTTAACAACGAGTAGACCACACGTATATAATACACACAAGTGCAGAGAATTCCGAAATTGGAGAGCGTAAATTTATGGCAAATAATGAAATATGACAGATTTTATTAATCGCAAGCGGCCATATAATGCTCGAGGTATTATTAAACAGTTGCTGAATATCATTGGAATTTCTCGTGGAAACGGCGAGGAAAATATGTCTAAATAGTTCAAATAGTCGTAATGTGAATTTACGATTCTACGTAATAGCACGAATATGAGGTGCCTCGTCTCACTTCCAACAATTAAATTATCAGCATTCCATCGAAACGGACGAGAAGTGATAAAAAATTTGTTAACAAACCTTTGATATTGCGAAATTATATTAAGATTTTCCATAACATGACGCCAATGCCGATAGTAAAATTAATTTTTATGACAATATACGAAATCGCCAGTTTTCATGAAATTGGACGGCTTGGGTCGAAGCCATGCGTGGACTCTTGCCTAATTAACGAATTAGCCTATCATTACAAACGCCATTTGGCAATCGCGTATAAAATTGTCGTACATTCTCGGTGTATTCCAGCTGTGTGTGTGTGTGTGGAAATACGGAGGAGGAGAAGGGATCGTAAGGTGACATCCGCCGCCGTTATTCGCCCAAACACGAAAAGTCCTTAAGATCGTGTAATTTCACTCGTCTGCTCTCCATTTACGTAAGGAAACGGAGCAGCTTTTATTAAAAAAATGACGTCAAAGCCCCTCCGGTCCGACTTATTCTACATTCTTCTCCCCGATTAACATCTCGGCGCACGGAAGTCGTCTACAACTCCGTCTGTTGTAAGATGTTATTTCTGCTGGGATATCTTAACGTTTGTTTAATGGCTTATAATTGCTTTTCAATAACGGCCTATCTGATCATCGCGAGACGAGGCTTATTATCGTTTAATTATGAGAATGATTGATTGAGGCTCGAAGGGGATTTAAGGCAGCAGCAGCACGTGATCGAGCATAAAGAAGAGCTTGTGCTAAAATGCCATTACATAACGCAATAAAATGCGTAATAAAATTAATGAAATATTTAATGAGGGCTCGTAAAATCTCGAATTACTTTCTTTAGTGACTCTAACGTAAATAATAATTAGCAACGCTCGGCTATAATTAAAAAAACCAAACCCCACCACCACCTTCGACTGATATACATAAGATTATGTTTTTATTAATTGAGTAGCAGCGAAATCACTTGCTACGGGTCGAAGCGATTGGCGAAACGAGAAAATGGGACTGCCTCCGCTGCCAATGTAACTAAAGGCATTTCAGCTGGTTTTCCCCTTAATGAAAAAATATCCCAATGCGTGCATTATGCTATTATATGCCAACTCGAGATAATTCATTCCCAAGGCCTGGGACACGAAGCATTATTACACTTGTTTACCAGATGGATGGATACGAGACATGGCTCCGGCATTTTCAACACGAACATTTTGCCGTTGCATCTCACCTGCGATTTATTTGCTAAATTAATTTCCCTCCGCAAGACAAAACACCTTCTCTTATCGCAACGAGATGGAGCACGCACGCACACGCACACCCATACACGCTTTGAAACAATCAAAATAAAGAACCGCGGGCAGCGACTCTCCCATTATCGTCCATCTATCTCTCACTACCGGTCTCTCTCGTTTTCCTCTACGCGACAACGATCGCCATTGCCGGATCTAGTGTATTTATATTTATTTATAGATCTGTGCAGAGAGGAGGCATGCATGGCCAGTAAGAGAATGTTGTTGGATTGATTAATGATTGCTGTGCTGATTGCGGTCGTTTTGATCTCCCGCAGTTAACATGATATCCGACTATCATTTCCACTGATAATATAATTATTATTTGCAGGGACTTTTCCATTATATAGACCGCAATACAATAATAATGGCATGTACATGCCGAACTGCTTATGCTCGAAATCATTAATTGTCATGCGCACTAACGAGGCTCCTCCCGATCCACCAATGGGATTATTAATGCTGGTGTGGGTGTGCGGTGTTGATCCAACCTCATTCAATTAGCATATTAATTACGAGCGCGTTCAAATGTACAAATTAGAAACACTGGTTTTTCCATCCATCGGTATTGCAAAATTAATGGCAGCGTCACGCGCAAATGGCTCCCTCGGATAATCTTCAGGAGTGTAATTATGGCCTTATAGGCACAAACATTATTATATATAACTTTAAGATGCCGCTCCAAGTGAATTATTGAGGATTTGAATTCCAGGCCAATCTAGAAACTAACGGGATTATCAACCACTCGTGTTAAATCTCTTTATTTGGCATCGGAAACAATATCAAGCAAGGCACGCTGAATGGAAACAAAAAAGATGAAACAACCAACATCTTTTTTTTTCAAACGACCGTCGTTCTCCTTAAATATGAATATGTTCTTTACGAAGCTATTACGACATACACATCCTGCGACGGGATTTACATTTGATAAAGGGAATTTGCATGCAGTCATTCGGAATTCATAATATTGCCGGGCATTATATGTGTGTGTGGGTTTGATGCAGCCGTGCAAGGGGGATGGATTAGATGGCGAAAGAGTGAGAATTTCGCGACGATTGAATATGATTTCAATGCTATTATTTACTGTGCATTGTGGCACAACAACGACAGCCGCTCATAATTCCGTGCATAAATTGCGCGCAACTACACCTGTACGGAGATGGCAAATCGATCGAAGTTACGTGCGAGGAAAATGCCTATTGGAAATTACATTTGCTGGTACATAATGTCGTCGAGGCGGTGGATTTATCGCGCGTCGCTTTACATTGCGAAGTGAAATTGTTTGTACAATCCGCTTAGACTACATTAATTTGTTATTCCAGCATGCGAACATAATCCGCAAACACAATATTGGACTTTACGTCTCAAGCAAATTGACCGTTCCGCGCGATTGTCGCTCATGACTGCCGTTATTATATGCCGGAGAACATATCGCTAAACTAAACCAAAATCACTTACCTTGGATGCGCAATAACATTTATTATTTGAAAATGCCTGTGCTTATTAGCATACAGCTTGTTTACATGCGCCTAGACTAGAGTGAGAGCGAGAGAGATGTAAAGAGGAAAGTGGATTATGAGATAAGGAGGAGGGCAGGTATAGGGAGAAGACGATGATAGTACGGGGCGGGCCGCGAGGGTGGAAGAGAGAAAGTGATAGGACGAGGTGTTAAGTATTAGGTACGAGATCTATATGCGCGTATAATTTCCAAAAGCACTGATTTAATGAAATTGCATCTTAACGAGCGGATGTGATATAATAGAGATTACAAGAGCTGGACGATGAAAGGTAATAAAGATTGAAGAAAATGCAAAAGTATGCACGTAATTAATGAGATTTATATTTATCGTGAATGCCGGCTGCCGTGCGTATGTGGCTTGCTTATGTTAGTTTAGCCATGCTCAACAGGTTCACTGCTCATTCGGTAGTAATAGATTATATAAAACCTTATAAGAAAAAGTGAAAATGTAGAATTTTTAGCCTACGATTTTGAACATAAGTAACAGGATTCGTGCGTTACGAATACAATTTTATCTAACAGAGAGAGATTAAGAGCTCAGCTTGCAAGCCAACAGATGATATGTGACGAAGATCGATAGATTATCGATGAAAACCTAATCAACTATTCATCATTCCCTCGGATATTCCCAACGCTATTCCTCACAATAGTTAAGCGTGCATTTAATTAAATATGTACGTAATATTAAATATATATTATCGGTGTATGGAATATTTATAGTTTCGTTTTATCCGCAAACTTATAATTGACATTATTTGTATTATTGTTTGCGTTTTAGACATATTATGGTCGATAAAGTATTCCTTTCACCGACGCTTTAAATTTCTTTGGCACGATACGCTCCTGTCATAAAAATCCGTTACAAGAAAAAACACTTTCATTATGATTATTATGTATTATAAAGTCCGATAAATTCGTCATTGTATAAGTATTTAAAAGAAAAAAAAAAAGAAAAGAAAGAAAGAAGGATTTGACATATAAATCGAATCACTTGACTTTCATTTCACTTCAAATTGCTTTATAAGTAAGTCGCATTTCGCAATTGTATTTTACATACCACTGCAGCCGCATTACGGGCTTATACACACACACACACACACACACGCATATATACACACGCGTACGTAGGCACACGCGCTCGCGTATTTGGCAAATTGTAAATGCGATAGATAGTTGGAGGATCTGGGATCTGGAATAGTTTGACTTGGCTCTTATTATAAAATCGTACAGGACGGCAATTAATCATAAAGCGCGGGAGTAAATCAAATTGCTAAACCAAGCCCGACTCGCTCGAAACGAGAGAGCTTATTTATCATTTCAATGTTTGCGATTTCCTGTGCAGTATTACAGATCCCGTCGCACTCCATCCACTCTGCAAATAAAAGGCCGCTCTCCTTTCAGCCCAACACACCGATAGAAGAAGAGGAAGAAGAAGAAGAGGGTGTGTGCTCGAGCGAGACGTTTATGCATGAAACGAGACTCCCGGCACTTCTGCGATCGCTCATGTCGCCCGAGCAACTTGGCGGTGTCCATTGTCACTTGCCGACGATTGCCACTCGAGACAACCATGGCTGTTACAACTCCGCTTTCGACAACTCCGACTGATCTCGAGTCCCATGCTTTGGCACTTCCGAGGACGCGCAGGTGCTGTTTATTTTATATTTATTGGACTCTCGCTGCTTGCTTTGAGCGCTCTCTCATTGACTTTGGCACATCTCCTGAACTCCCTTTTCTCTCTCTTTTACAACAGATTTCGATTTACTTGCCGATAATATTAAAGCTTACATACTATGCAATAACACTATACTGACTCGTCTCGCGAAATAATGCAGCGGCTAATCAATACAGCGGCTAAGAAATACAATCGCTAAACGCGAGTACTCGCACTCCTTATTATAATCGCTCTTCTGGATAAATAGATTGTTGAGCGATCTTTGCCAATTTGCTCGCCATTATCGCTTTAATTTATCGTGTGGTACCGTGGAGTACGAGGGCCCGATGAGCTTCGGCTTCAAGACCATCGATGCGAGCCCTCGAGTACTATTATCCATACTACGCAGCAATTGCAAATCGCCCTTCGACATCACAACCATTAAACAATTGCTCGACTCGCAAATAATCCCTCGCAATCCGCGTAAAAGAGATGTGTGCGAGGCAGTGACTTTGCGCCGCCGTAACCCGACTCCCTGCCGCCACTCAATCTTGGCTTGTCCGATGCTTTTATTTTATTGCCGCCCCCGCCGCATCCTAACCGCCGGTAATGAGCAAAGCGCTGGTTGCTGAAAAGGAAAAAATCGCCGTCCCCGCGACGACGCCTTGATCTAAATAACAAGCGCGCGATCAACGTCGTCTTTCACGGCGGTGAGCGCCTCGCCACGCGCTTCTTCTCGCCCCGTTTCATCCATCGATCAATCCTACTGCTTTTCACATCGACTCGCTAACGACATCGGCGTGATCGAGCCCACGGTCGACACACACACACGCGCGCTCGCCTTACGCCAACGAAAATGACAATACCACTACTTGGCCAGAGTGCGCTCGATACCGCTTGGATCCAAGTCCCCATCAGAGCTACGGAGATGCTAATGCCTCGCCCCCGCAGGTCGTAGCAGCCACGAGGAATACACTGCTGGAGTTCACGGGAACATGGGCTCATCTCGATTACGTGAGTTCCTGGCCGCTCTGGCGGCGGCGGTGGCGGCGCTGTTGCAGCTCACCTCGGCCCTTAGCGGCGAGCACGTGTGCCACCGCGTGGAAAAGTAAGTGCCGATAAAGCTCCATTAATTGATTCGATTTGTCGGCTTGGCTGAGGAGCCTCGCTCACGATCGATCCTTGGATCCTTTGCCCCTGGATCCGCCTGAACGCCCGACTCTGCCACTGACGACGCCGCTTTTCCCTCCTCCCACTGCTTCCTCATATGCCATATTAATCCGCGAGATTATTGATATAAATGGGGCACTTGTGGTTTTTTGAGCATTGTTTGCCGTACGATTGTTGCACAATGCCCAGCGTACACGCAATACCACACTTACGGATTGGGTTTAATTAGTTTCGATTTGAAAAGCTGCGAGCTCGTGGTGTAATGAAGGGACCTTAGAGCCTAACGGGCGGATTTTCAGAATTGTCTAACCCTTTTGGAAATTCGCGGCAATGGGCCTTTGGGGTTTCGCGCAATTGTAATTCACGCGCTGCCCACGTTATTGGTGTTGAATTAAATTTGCAAATATTATCTCGAGCCACGACTGGGGCATTTATAATACGCCTGTGGATTCGCTGCCTTCCTTTTTTTTTTTTTTGCCCCTCCGGCTTACATATGTTACACGTTACAAACGTCGCTTCGAACTATGATTATTAATTAAGATGGTTACAAAATTTTATGGAACTTTTTTATTTCCACGGGACACTGACTGCTCGACGCACAATTGTAATGCAAGTGGTAATGCAATGTAGAAGCCGTGAATAATTTTCTTCTTTCTTTTTTCCTTCTCTTTTTTTTCCAATGAAACTAAACGTCAATTAACATCTCGAGCTCCAATTGACATTGTGCATTAAAAGAAATCTGGAGTATATGGTAATTGTTGTTAAGTAATGTTTGATGGTGTTCAATAAAAATAATAAAAGTGCCGAGTCATCGTAATGTAAAAAAGGAGGATAGGAATTCCGGGAAAAAAAAAAAAGTTTCATCACACCGGCTTCACATTTATATTCCCATTGGATTTTATCTCTAATTATGTATTATGAATATACTATATTGGTTGAGGCTATCTCGCAAGGAACGCGCTAAAATATTTAGGTTAAAGCGGTATAACCAATGCTCTTTATGCAAAAACTGCACATCGAGAAAAACTGACTGTTTTAAGAAGATAATCACAGTTACGGTCTTGCACGCGTGCATGAAAATTGAGGGAAAATTGTCATAAATGTCATTCAACTGCTGATCGCTCCTGCTTCGCCCTTATTAGGCAACAGATAATAAAGGGATAATAAAATCACGGGCGCGCATGGAGGTCAATGGAAACGTGTCGTTGCTCTAAACAAATGTTGTAATGAAAGGGTCAAAAGCGTTGACAATAATATCCTGGGCAATAAAATCCATTGGCAGATATTTCATTAGAAGACTCCTTCAGAGTCTACTCCTTGACGGGAGGATGGGTGGGGAGGATGGGATGGGATTGGAATTGGTGGAAGCAGGAGCAGGAGGAGGGGTTGAAGGAAGGCGAATGGAGGAGGAGGAGGAGGAGGAGGGCGACAACCCTCCGAGGCCGCGTGCATGTTAATTATTACAGTGTCTCCCCCACCCACCCCACCCCTGCAACCCCCACCCCCACCCAGCCCCGGCCTCCCACTTATTTATAAAGCACTTGTGAGAAATTGATAGCTACACGGTGACGTCACGGGAGCAATACGTGGAGCCGGTGGAAATTCACACACTCGCCTGGTGCCTGCAGATACCGCCGCGCTGCCCCCAGACTCGCACGGAGTTGCGAGAGCGCTGGCGAACGAAGGTGAGTTGTTGAGGAGAGACCCGCTCGAATAATGCCCGGGACTTCGACATCTCGGTAATGCCGCGGTTGGCCAACAGCCGGGCAAAGCATGCGCCGGCACACGCCGTAACGAGGGAACGTTATTCTCAGCGACTGCCGAGGGCAGCTCGCCCGGGTGGGGGGGCGTGGGGGACGGCGGCGGGGCTGACTCTTCGGTGCGCGCACGATCCACGAGCCGCGGAGCTTATTAATCGGCCAATCCGAGTCCCGGCTTGCGCTCGGAGATGTTACCGCACTTTCTCCCGGGAGTCGGCGTCTTGGCCGTAGCTTGGGGCCCGAGGCCCCCTCAGTCCTCGGGCTGAGCGTCGAGCGTCAGCTCGGTGGCGGCCGAGTCAAAATATCGTTATCAGGAGGGATATTTGGACGACCTGGGCGCTCGCCGGGGATTACGTAACACCCGGCCGTTGCGTAATCTGATAGTGTCTCGAGCTCGGCGGCGGCAGCGGCCGACTATCGGAAAAATGCTAAACGCGCTGGACTTTTAAGAGCGCGGATAGGCGGCATTTCTGCGCAGTCGTAGCCTCGCGAGGAAATATCATAAGGCCCGCGCTCAATGCGCATAATGTCGAGATTATATGTTGTATAGGCAAAAATAATGGCCGCGCGGCACGGTTACGGCTGGCGGTGAGCGAGATTAATTCTACGATTACGAAGATCTGAATCATAACGCAAGATTGATGATAGATTAGGGAGTTTGCGGTAATTGCGGGCGTGTGCGCGACTATTGGCGTATCCCTCGGGCCTTTCCGCGGACTTATCGATACTCCCGTATCTATCAACAAACCAAGGCAAATTGGGACTGTGCGCATGTGGCGTGATTTTGCGGATTATTCTCGAATTTGGCTTTGCCGTCATTTGCAATTGACTGCGCTCTCACTCGCTCTCGAGCCTTGAGAAACGAAGAAATGTTTGATAGAATTTCGGGGTGAAACTCAGCCTTCAAGCTGATTGTAAAGAGTATTGGCCGGTGGGCTTGAATGTGATGCTGACTAATTGTTAGGATTTTATGGAATGGAAATTGAGATTTGCTGGAATCGATATATCCAGAGCCTCGGCCTCTAAAATAAAACGCGCTGGATGAAATTGTTGGGTAGCTTTTAATTCCGTAAACTCGTAATGAAGGCATTAATAATGAAAACTACGTTACGATCGCATGTTATTAGTATTGGCAGTTAAGGAGAACTTTTAAATCCCTCGAGGCATTTCAAGACGAATGCGAATGTGTGAAGTTTATCGTACATTTATTGTTTTGCTTTGCTGTCGTAATTACAGTACTTGGGCGCAACGTGGAGAAACTTCTCGATCGTGGAAAGAGCTCGATCAATTACCGGATAACAATGTTTCGCATAAATCTCGTCATAATTCATGAAAACTTTTCAATTTACGAGAATAGCCGGAGCACTCGGATCCGGACATTTGCCAATATTTTCACGCACATTGCTGGCAGCCCGAGAACCATTATTGTCCCAAGCATCCCAACAATTACAAGCATCACGAGCCTCAAATAAATGTGCTATACCGCGCACGACCTTAAACCATTTGCATAAGAGCGCCTTACATAATCCCAATAGAATTCCAAAATAATTACCCTACGAGCAATGATAAGGAAAAAAATGTCGATATCCAGGGGCACGACCGACTCCGATGCAGAAACGGCGCTAAATCATGATCTTAACGTGCCTTCTAATTAGAGTCATTATCGCGCAACGCGCGGCCTGGTCTCTATTTAATTTGAAAAACAAATCGAATTATCAATTCATTGCTGAATTATCCTGCCGGAAGCACTTGCCCTCCCCTCCCTTTTAACCGCTTCTGCGCAGAATTTCGCAATTCTGCATTCCACTACAGCCTCCACAATAATCCACGACGTGTCGTCCACACACACACGTTAAACACATTCCACGCCAATTCCAGCCGCCACAAATGCACTTTACCCAACATTTTCGTAGGACTAATTTAAATTAATGCGCCCGCTCAATGTTTGCATTACGGCGAGTCTTTAATCGCGCGAGGTAGACAACTCGCTTGGCCAATAATAAGTACTTTGAATAACTGCCGCAGACATGATTTGTGCTCGGCAACATCTTGGTCGTGAGGCTCGAGATTGGCAGCGAAGCCGATGAGAGATTAAAAATTCATCGAGGGTAATTATTAGTTTGGCTTGTTGGTCGAGTGCGCGGGTATTTACAGGATATACGTAGCCAACGCGCAAAAACAAAAAAAAAAAACAACAACAAGAACCTTTGCATTGCTCATTATTTGACATTTGAATAAAATTTACACTTTATTCGCAATCCCAACGCGTACTTTTCTCATTTACGAAAGAAAATCATTATTACGGTAATAATTTAGTGTTAAATGGAAAAATTATGGGCTCTTTATATAATATTATACTTTTTATTCTTTCAATGATAAAACTTGATGGGCTAGCAAGATTAAAGTAAAGTGTACGTGTTTTTTTTTTTTCTTTAACGTTTACAGTGAGGTAAGGAGAGATAATAATTTTTAATTCGCTTCTCCCTTATTCATTATCGTTTACATAATACTTTTATTACTTTATTACATTATATTGTTACATTTTATACATAATTTTACAAGTTCTTTTTTTCATTTTAATATATGTGTGCTTTATCACATAAAAATGTTTTTCTTCCCTGCGTAATAATTTCATGATTAATATGCTAACATTTATTAAATACAAGACACTACATATGTAAGATAAATTAGTTTTTTTTTTTTCCCCTCAATAGTACTGCGAAGCACTTAATCTGAAATGTATTTAGATATTATAAATATTTTTATGCTCACAACCAATTGAACGTAAAATACATTTATTTAAATGTACTTGTGTGACCTACTTGTTGTAACTTTAACGTCAAACAACCGTTGAAATGAAGATAAATATTTGTTAATAACAAAGATTGTGCAATATCAATATTCTGTTGGAACAAAATTAGTTATTCCATGTAATGTACGTAACTTAATTACGCTTAATATTAATATTTCAATGATTTGCGATTGTCCTTTTGCCAAGTTGAAGAATATAATAATGCAAATAGTGCTTTTGAAATGAAATTGTTGGTCAAGTATGGAAAAAATCAGCAACGCAGCTTCGATCCAATGTTGTCCCATAATATATCTATCAGCGCATTAAATCTTTTGCAATTCTGAGCGATTGAGTTTTTCCGAAAAGACAATTAATTCGCTCCTTCTGTATAAATGCCCAAAGTGGGCATGAGAAAATATTTCGTGTAGCTTTGTGCATAATTGCGCAACGTATGACCACGTGGCAATTATGCAGTTAGCATATATGGCAGCACGAGAGACAAAAGGTTTTCAGAAAGGGTAATCAGATTACACGAGCCGAATAGAGAAATGAATTTTGTAGTTCACACGTGTGCAAAGCCCATTTGCGATTAAACGAAATGGTTTGCGAAAATAACCTACGCTTGCAATTCACATTTCCATACATCAATCTCGCTCCAGCAACGTAATATTAACGCCAATAATGATGAAAAAACTTTATTTATTGCAATTATAAAGCAGCACTTTAAATTAGCAATTAATACCTCTGATATTGCCAAAGAGTAAGAACGTAAAATTTTATTTAGACATTGCGCTGCATACTAGAGTGGCTCAAACAAATTGGACAACAACATTCGAAACATTTCATATTAGCAGGAACCATATATATATGTGTATGGGGGTGTGTGGGTGTGTAGGATGTTTTCTTTGGACGTTTAGTATATTGAGTTTTATCCAAAGTTCTTGATAGCTCGTTACAATAATTATTGGAATTAGAAAATTGTCCGGCAAAATTGCATCTCGCATATTGTATGTCATACATGCCAGTATACTACTTTTCAATGATATTTATTTGAATCCTTAAACGCTTGAAATTAATAAAATATCATTCCACATATTTATATTTATATTATTATTATAGGTGTTGTTTAATCGGGAGAACGATAAAGTTCATTTTCAGAGCTGAAATACGCACGGACTTGTAAATAAATAATTGTTACGCTGTAATGAGGCTCTTGAAATATTTTACTTTTAATTATGTGCTTTCGCAATTATAAGATTAGCGGTGACTATGAATTCATATTAGATACAAATGACACGAGAATACATGAATTTAATTCAAGTTTGTCTTTTATAATACGTTCGATCTATCATTATAAGGTTATTAATATAATTTATATGATAATCTGCATAATGAACGTTGCACAAAGTTATGCCAGCATTACAGAAATCTATGCTTTCATAACATTTCACTAGACAATGCACTAATTAATTATGTATGGGAAGCGCAAAGTCCGTTTTTGTTAATTTAGCTACCAAAGATATTTTAATGTGGCAAAAATATGGAGAAATTTGTTTGCAAACTACGAAAATTGTTTTGCCTATAGAGAGCCCATTGTTTCCCCCCTCTCTCTCTATGTTTTTTTTGTTGGCCTAATTATTCGCGTTAAGCGTGTTGTTTGCATTAGAATATTTGCAATGAATTCAGTTGTAATGGTCTTGGCATGGAAGTTATGAAAAATTGCTCTTTGTTAGAATGCCATTATTCGACGTGAAAAGCCACTAATAACTTTCCATCGGGGCTTTCCGATGCCAGAGAAAATACGTAAATGTAGAAACAGTGAGAACCTGCGGTATTAGGTATCGGAGCCGATATTACGATACGTGCGGGAAATGAAAAAAAAAATGTTTTTCTTTAAGAGCTACACTTACGGGACAATTCCTACCCAAGGTATTTAAGTTTCAATAATTTTTCATTCAATGAAACATTGTTGCCGCTCTAATGCTCCAGCATTCATAATTCAAGACGTCAAATTATATAATTTAAATGAGTGCTAATGCCTCTTCTTTTATGGCTGTTTAAATTATCCTGTGCATAACATTAAACGGTATATTAATTTTCTTGATGCGTTGTTCGTTATTTTTTTCCCTTTTCTTTTTTTCACATTAATTAGTTTTCGTTATCGGCTTCTCTTATTTATCCTCGTTTTACAATGTACTCTTTCTTCTTCGGGTAAACTCAGGCAAACGCGTACTAAGCCACAATCTGTTGATAAAATTATCTTTGCCATCATCATCCTTTCTTTCCAATATATATACATGTGAAATTGTCAATTAAAGCGCACTACTCCGTCCATACATTAATAAAATAATAAAATGCAAAATAGTAGATTGACAACTAAGGAGTCTCGATGGCAATACTATTAATACAAGCATTGCTATTTGCAAAATTTCACTCTCCGCGAAATCCTGTCACATTTATTCTTCATTTGCGAATGTGCTCCCAATATGATTTAATCGTTTTATAAATCTGACATTTATCGCTAAATGAAGGCTGACGATACAGAACCTCAGCGAGCGAAAGCGCGTTTCTTTATAATTCTATTTCTCTCTCAAGATCCTGCTCATTTCCATAATGCCGTCGAGAGAATTTTATTAATCCCACATCTGAGCTTTTATAGTAGGCGACGCCTTAACTTTCATTGTCTCATTCGCGATATTCCGATCGCTCACTTAGCATTACTCGTCCTCCATTTTTAACGCGGCCGATGCCGCTGCATTGCGTTTCGATAAATTGCACCGAGAAAACCTGCAAAAAGTTTAAGCGTACAATTTATTGGAGCCCGCCTGTCTGAGTCTGGGATGCAGTCGATCGCTCATGTGCCTCCCGGCAAATTCATCGCACTCCTCCCCCGTCGCCCCGACTCCCTTTTGAAAAAGTAGAGGCTTTTTTAGGCGTGGGGCACATGCTTCGCGTATTTATTAGCGGCGAGAGTCACGCGAGTAACCGATAGCCCGCGATATCGGATTTACAAAGTCACTTTTACCACTTGATACACGGGGGGGCATTTTTATGCGGCCATTCAATAGAAAACTTTCGCAACGCCTTGCAGCCGCCGCCGCCGCTTCTTAGCGAAACCTCGATTTATTCTTCACTCATCCGAGTCTGCCACTAACCATCCGAGTGTCTCACCTCACCTTCCCCCCACCCCCACCCCACCCCGCACGCTACACAATTTCCCTTCTCACAGGCGGCGCATGCTCGATCGAGTGCCCCCTCACCACCGCCACCACCACCACCACCACCACCAC
This sequence comes from Ceratosolen corneri, assembly GCA_030522565.1. Lineage (NCBI taxonomy): Eukaryota > Metazoa > Arthropoda > Insecta > Hymenoptera > Agaonidae > Ceratosolen > Ceratosolen corneri. The sequence continues at coordinate 22,130 of JAPYYT010000852.1, forward strand.
CCGGCCGCCACCTTATAGCTCGAGGGCTACCTTATCATGCTCGCCGTTAATTGCGAATCGCGCGGCTCCGATTTGGAAATGGCCGAGCGGCACAAAAAGTGGCCGGCTTCGTACGTAGAAGCGCGTAAACTCGTCGCGGCCGTGGATTATCGTCTAGCCGCAATTACGTAGTCAGGGCCGGCGATGGCCCGCAGAGAAGTGAAGGTGCAGCCACTACTGATTCCCCCCCCCTGTTTTTCCCCAGACGGAAGTGAAGTTTAAGAGCGTGCCGGTCTGCTGCGAAGGCTACGCGGTGCTGGAGCCCCACGAGACTGGAGGCGGTGCCGACGCCAAGTGCGTGCCCCACTGCAAAAAGTGCCGGAGCGGCGTCTGCACCTCGCCCAACGAGTGCACCTGCGATCCGGGTTACCAAGGACAGGACTGCGCTTACGGTGAGTGACTTTTCACGCTCGCGGGCAATTATTGGGGGAGGGCCGGGAGGCCGTTTTTGCCACGAGCGCGGAGGACGAGGGCCGTCCTCGCGTTTTCGAGAGCCGACGACGAGCCGACCGACGACGCCACCATCCACGACCGATCGCCATTACATTCTAATAGCCATAACATTATCCCAGCCGAGTGTGTTCTTACACGCCTATCCGAAACTCTTTGTAAATAATGTTGGGTGGAAAGAGTTTTGCGAGTCCGGCATTGCCGAGCTCATTCTCGCCGCGGCTATTGTCTTTGTCATTTTACGCGCGCTTGTAATTGCACTTGGAGCGGCCTGTTGGGCTGCATCGCCACGGTGACTCGTCCCGTCGATCGAGTCCCATCTATTGGCCAACTTTTCATCCGTCTCCAACGGAATGTCCTTCAGACTGCCCTGACACGGGAAATTATTGATTGTCATTGTCACTGGTCTTTCGCCTTGGTAATAACTATTTACGCGCAGTGTACATACAGTAAGGGAGTCCTCTTATTAAATTGCGCATCGATGTTGAAATGAATTATTCTGTAGCTTTGTTCAGCCGTTCGTGTATAATATCGTCGACTACTTTTTCCTCCCATCCTCGCATCTACGACGAGCGCAATTTCCTCCGAATCTTTTTATACTTGTTCGGCTGCTCTTTTATTTTCGCCAACTCGCCACAAATACCGACACTCCTCCGACCCGCCCTCAACATCCTGCGAAAATATCAATTCGAGAGCCACAAACACTCTCGAGCTGCGAATTACCAATTATTAAGAGAGCTTGACTGGCGTGAACGCGCCACGCGTCAATAAAACGCCAACCAAGAGCAAACTGACAATCTTGATAACGTCAGCGAGACATACAAAATTGTTTGCTTAAAGAGTGTCCACAGGGCACTTGGGGCCAAGGCTGCAAGAACGAGTGCAACTGCATCCGCGATATGTCATGCAGTCCTGTCAGCGGCAAGTGCAAGTGTCCCTCAGGATGGATGGGCTCCCGGTAAGTTCACACAGCCATTGGATAATTAATGCTCGGCCGAGATTTCGCGAATCCGATCGAATTTATGGCTCCCAATTGAATTGGCACAACGCCCCCACTGACACAACAACATTACTCGTTACATCTAATAGATGCCATAAATATTGATACGAATTTTCTTTCATTTCGAGAATAATATTTTAACGCACACTCGGTTGGCTGCACTTTAATATCGCGTCGAATAAACTCCTTCACATTTATCATACAAAGTGTACTAAATGCCTGCAACTCTGTTGCACGTTTTTCGGCATAATTATACATGGGAAAGCCAATATCCAATGTAACGTGTAATTCGACTTTATTTACAAACGCACGTGCCCATTAGCCAGCGACGTTGACGTAAAAAATTAATCGTATAAAATTACGTAAGAATTGCTCTATCAATTTTACAGATAAAGCTTTTGTCGGGCCAATTTTTCTCAATTTTTCTCCCCCGAGCTTTAACGACGCTTCAACCAATGAATAAACAAATAAATGTGCCTGTGCATAAACTGTAAGAGTATAACTTGCAAGAAATGAATTTATAGACGAGGGCGGACAAACTGCATTAGGCATTAGTCCAACGACGTTAATATTGAAATTCAAGATTTAGTCAATAATGAGAACATTAAATGCTCCGCTCCGACTAAATAACAATGACTGGCATTTAAAAAAAGAAAAAGAAAAAAAAAAGAATACAATTTAGCTTTCTATCTTGAGGCACCTATAATCGCCACCGATAATTCCTCCTCCGAATCGCGTGCATCGATCTCCCAGCTCCGCGGTTGCACAATGTACGCACCGTAACGAGAGGCAGTAATGATGAGAGATTTGGTGGGGAAGTGAGGGGCCGAGACTCGGAACTGGCCACTGCGAAACGGCCAGCTCGCCGGATTTATCGCCCGGTGCATCCGACTGACATTGAACGTTTCAGGTGCGAGAGCAAGTGTCCCCGGGGTCAGTGGGGCGCCGCTTGCAACTCGATTTGCCTGTGCGAGGGCGCGCAGGCGCAGTGCCACCACGAGACCGGGGAGTGCCACGAGCTGGACAACAAGTTGCTCATCGATCCCTTCGAGGCATCCGGCATATCCGTTAATCTAGTCCCAGCCGCGGCCACGGCCAAACTGCCCGACGCCGATTACTTCGACATCATTGAATTCGACAGGGAGGCCATTGCGCCAAGGGTCACCGAGCGTACGTATACTCGGCACCTCTCTGCTTTCTTTTTTTTTTCAATCGTCTTAGAATGTCCATCTATTTGCCGGGGTGGGGTGGGGAGGGTCGGCTGAGACTCGAGGGCTTCCCCTTGGAAATCAGCGCCCCCGGCAATTTCGCACCTCCGATAATATCTCGTCAGTTATATTCGTAGGCATAAAGAAGTAGCGAGACGGGGCAAATTGTTTCTTTTTACGAGCTGGAAGTAAAAGTGCTCGGGACTGTTACGATCGTTACTTGAATAATGAATTGTAATTATTATTAATGGTTAAAGGTAGCGGCAATTTGCTTAACTGCGCGTCCCTCTCTTTCGCGGCATTGCGATAAATCAAAATATTATCCTGGCATTATTCTTATGTAATTTAGCATTCGGCGTGTGCTACTTTTAACAGATGAGCGTTCAATTTGCTTAGAGCGAGTGGCGCGAAATTTCTCCCTCCTTTTAACGAGCTTCATTTCACTTCATTTCACTTTATTCGCCATTATAAGCTGTATATAAAGCCACGCGTACCTTTCGTCTTTCCATTTATTAATAATTTTTTAATCTACACTCGCCACTCCTCGGTAATGCAATCAGCCCTTGCATCGCGTCGTTTCTCTTCCAATTGCATTTACCTGGGATGTGTATTTTGGTGGATCTCATTGCGCATTACAATAATGTTTCGGCTAACGTATCTTCTCTCTTGGCCGCTGCTGAAGATTATTATTATTATAAGTTGGCGGCGTTTGGAATATCGTCAATTCTAGTGGCGCTGGACTGTCATTACTACTCTCAACTGTCTTTCTTTCACATGAAAATTTACGGACAAAACAACACTTAACGAAGCCATTTTAAAGCTTCTTTATTACATAAAACCATTGGAGCTTTATTTAATCGCGCGTATCGCTGTGATTTTGCCAAAATTCAATCTCACTATTATAAACGTTTAAACTTGGGACTCTTGAATCTGCAATTTCGCACACGTAAATTAACATTTTAATATTTCTTTACTATACTTAGCGTGAGATGTGTTTATGGAAGTGTTTTGCAAAAAAAAGTATTTAGCCAATTTCATCATTTGCATTTAAAGCGAGGATTTCAATAGTTTATATATTAAGAAAGTTTATCAAATTATTAAAGTACGACGTATAGAATTTAGTAGCGATGAAATGAAAAATTACGCGATTAATATTAAAAATTTTCAACTATCTGAAAGTAATTGTCCATTTAATTTGCACAAGTATTTGCAACTCTTCGTACACATTGATTTTCTAAAAACTAAACGTTTTTTAAATTCGATACAATGCTTCAACATATACATTATAAGCTACTCGAAATGTAAAAAATCACAACAATTATATTATTATCTTTATTTTTTAAATAAACAAAGGAAAAAACAGAAAGACAGAAAAACAGAGAAAAGATGGAAGAGAACGGAAACAAGAGAGAAAAAATTTCTATGAATAAGGGACGCATAATACCGAAGAAAATATAATGATAAATAATACGGGAGTGAATAAGTCGTATATTCACGGAATAAGAGCAGATGAATAAAAGTAACGTGGGTAGCATTTATTTACGCCTAATATGGTACTTCGTGATAAGTAGATGAAAAAATTAAAGGACTATTTGTATTATTTGATATTTGTAAAAGCGATTCACCTTGGCTGGTACTTTAACCCGGATTTCCAGTTTTTCTTCCTTCTTTGTTCGAAACTTTCCGTGATCCCAGCTCAAGTATTGTAAGAAGCTACAACACGTAAAGCTGAGGAATTAATCGCAGTTTAAAGGAGATCCTTTTCTAATTAATAATTATACAAAAGAAACTGTTCGTTGGAGTTAAACATATGTTTAAGAAATTACTGAAATCCAATGGAAATGATGGGTAGAAATTCTGAAAAATTGAAACGTCTGTTTAAATAACTCTGGTGAATAACCTTCAATTTAACATTTTTTTTCTTTCCTTCCTTGTCTTTTATTTTTTGGCTCTTCTGCAGTAAATACATACGCATGCACAATCACGTAAACGAGTAGAAATTATCGTACTATGCGTCTAAAGACTCTTTGAAGATTGTGCTTATATTACTGGAAAAAAACCATTTCCAAATGGAATACAATACAGCCAAAGAAATAAGTGTAAGTTTGCATTTTCGAACTTTGAGGAAACGAGTCAATAATTGCCAAATGACTTTTCTTAAAGAGCCTTCAACGACAAATACACCTACAGATGGACATAAATAACCTAACCGACCAAATCCCAAAAAATCCGCAAACTCGCCGCTCTGCATAATGCGAGCCACGTTCGATTGATTCAGAGACGGTGCCCAGCCTCCCGGAGGAGATGATCCCCGTGCAGCAGACGACCGAGGGACCCTCGACAAAGACGATCGAGGAAGGATCGAAGGCCCAGCGGCCGACGAGCCCCTTACCACCCAAGTCCACCTCGATCGAAGGGAATCAACTTTCACAGCCGGATACCGCCAGGAAGACCAACTTCGACTTTGACGACCGTCAATCCAACTTTCGCGTCATTGTCTCGCCCAAGACTGACTACGTTAAAACGACTCACAAAGGTTTAACGCTCCACACGTACTTGCAACCCGTGCACACGGCCTTTTCAATCGAACCTCCGGCACTCTTTCTTTTTGCCTCTCGCGTGCTTGTGGAAAATTTGTCTCGCCGCCGCAATGGAATCGAGCAAGTTTTTACTGGCCGTGGCGGATGACACTTGAATGTACAATGGCGAGAGGCACTTGGCACTAACTTTAAATGCGCCGCTGACGACGTTTGCCCGTCGAAAAATCAATGCAACAGTTGACAATAACATTGCCTGTGAAAGATTAGAGTTGGCTGGAACGAGGCGATTTTATTGCTTTTTATCGCAGACTTGTCTCCCCCCGCCCCTCGCTCCCACTGTAAAGATATTCGCACACGTGAGTCATAGATTTGTGCGCGGCTCTAGTCATCCCCGATATTATTTCAGTTATAATGTTGAGATTTGCCTTGCTCAATGTCATCAGTCTAAGTCTCAAGTGTCGCGAGTCTAATCTTCGACAACAATTCAAAACTTTGGTCCAAACTTTGAAACACCGCTAGCATGCACGATCGCATGGTTTCTTTATCCTAGCTTTATAAGCCCTAAGATTATATAGAAAATTGCAATCTCATTTAATAACAAGACAAGCACGACAAATGGAATGTGGATTTTGAAAGGTTAGCGCTTGCTTAGAGCGCCACTTTGATTGAGACTCGAAACATTGTTTAGAATCGATGAGATTATTTGGATAACAAAATGCTTACAATCAATTATACGACAATAAAGTTTTGATAAAGTTTTAATCGTGCATTTGTCAATATGAATCAGAGATTTCTCGTCGGTTTTGCAACTTGAACACGAGAAGGAAAAAAACGAAAAAATAATCAAAACATTAGTTTGAGCGCATAAAGTGTAAATTTCATTCAATAATGCCTTTTTCGCCAAGAATTTCTTCTCTACCTATTAAATATACACATATATATATATATTAAATTGGATTGGTAAATAATTTTACTACATTTTGACACGTATACATCAAAACTGTTGGTATTCTCATGGATGGTAATATTGTCGCTGGTATGAAAATAAATGCACGTCGAACAAATTCGAATAAACATTACTTGCTCGTGTATTTTAAAAGCTACGTTTAATAACGTCTATAATAATAATAATGGTTTCGAGGAAAAAATGAAAAGCGAATATCGTAGGGCGAAAGCGTATTTCAACATTATCATAAGCTTCGAATGTAAAATACATAAATTTCGTTTATAAATTTTAGAGCAGCGATGATTAAAGCTGCACTAACCACCTCGTTTAAACTATGAAAACTAATCGCCAGTTACGAATGCTGGATAAGACTATTTTTTTCACGCCAATAAAATAATGAGTCGATCGAGAAACAAATGCGGATGTTTTGCATTTGCAGAGTGAGAGGCTATTTATTACGAGGTAACCTTCACAGATAAAGACACGTCCATCTTGCAATGGCGTCATCGCGATACGCGCTCCACATATTTTTTTCCCGCATGATAAAGTTGAACGTGTTCCTACGAGGCTGAATTTTCCTTACTTATTTACTATTTTGCGATAATAGCACGTGTCCCCCGCCAATACATTGGCACTATCAATGACAACATGACGACTCTATACTCCTCGTTAAAATGATTTTTTCTTTATCTGGAAAATCCAGCTTTTATCTATCCTGGCCTATCTTTGCTCTCTCTCTCTGGCTTCTCCGTGCGGGCGTGATTGTCGTGAAATTTCAATTTCACGCGCACTCTTATCACGAGCATTATTACAACAATATCACAATGTAAAATCAGCGAATGCAAATGAGTAAAGTATAGCGTGTGCGATGTTTTGAATTTTCATTCAAAATGGTTCGCTAATGTAACGTTGAAAATGTCATTCGCACGAATTGCTTTTTAATTAGCAACTTTTTCATTAGCGGGTAACATTACGAGCACACACTGACCATCCACGGCAAATACAAAATTCATATTCACAAAGCGAGCTTATTTTCAAATTTAAAGCCAAATATGCCGAATAATTGATAAAAACACCCTTAGGCATCTTTCATTAACAAACAAACAAAAAACAAAAATACCATCCCACGCAAAGTATGATATGTATTTTTAAATTATAGTTTTCCCCGTTTCCACGTTATGCTCTGTCCGAGCGAGTTGCAACTTTATAATTCCATTTGCGCAACATAATGATCTGGACTTCGCATGCAAATGAAAGTCGAATTCCTAATAATAAAGTTACTTTTCCCGTTAAATCAGATCTCGTGCATTAATATAGAAGGCTTGAAATTATAACTTTGTACTTTGTAGATTGTCGATACGATTTAACTTTGTGTGCAATATCGACCTTGGCTAAACCGATCTGCAATGGCGATTTATTGGCGAATAAACAGCTCGGCCAACAAAGAACCTGCTTTTTTCCTCGTCATGTCCATGCAAATTCATCGCTTCGTTTCCCGCGCAATTACACTCTGCTCCATGAAACTTTCAAGGCCACAGTGCACAGTTGTGGCGTCGCCCTAGGGATGCGCCTTAACCGCCTTAACCGTCGCAACTCCCCATCCTCACACTATCCCCTCGATCACCCGGCACGTGGGCAGCAGCAGCAGCTAACTCCACCACTCGCATCCATTCCGCAGGCACATCAGGTGCATCAATGTCCGCCATTCCAATCGACGTTGCGGCAATGATCGTCGTCGGCGCGATAGTTTCGATCGGCCTGACTTCCGTGGCCGCTCTCATGATATTTCACATGCGCTCGCGATTACTCAAGAGCGCGCTATCGATCTACAATCAGGAGAACGTGGAGAGGCAGTTGGCCGAAAAGGATAACGCCTCCGGCAAGGACTTGGATGTAACAATTGGCACTCTTCCCCGTAAGTGACTGCTAAATGCAAATGCTCGCTCTGACGCCGCTTGGATCGGCGGCGGCGGCTTTAACCCGCCGACGACAAGCGGAATAAGCACTTTGAGTTGGCGCAATCCTCGAGCTCTCAATACTATTCTCGAAGAAAGCAAGAGCCCTTGCGCAACCGACTACCCGCGACTTATATTTATTTATTCATTCAAGCCGATTTGCCATGCTTCCAGGTACCATGACCAGAGTCAATCCCGCATATAACGCGAGCTCGGATGCGAGCTCGGCTGTTTTGAGGTTCGAGGATAGACCGGCCGAGTACGCTAATGGCACCGTAACAATTGGCATTCGACTATCCAGTAATCTTCGAGGTAGGTCCCACTGTGCCCCATGCGACGATGCCCAATCACGGCTTCTAAGGCTTAGATGCCAGGCGGAAGGGGGGCAGCTACTAGACTTTGGCCCTGCAAACCTCGCGGTACCATACGCAATTGTGCGCCGATGTAATTACTTCACTTCCCCTTAATGACTCTCTATTGCACCAGCTAAAACGCCAGCCCCATAAGCACGTTAAAGAGGAAAATTTATCTCTCCTTTCGGTAATTGGGCAATCACTTGACGCCGTCAGTATAACTATTCGATTTTCCCTCACCTTAAACGTACGCCGCGTAATATAATCCCGCCGGAGTCGGCATTTCGATACCCGAGATGCGAAAAACGTTGGAATATCAATTGCAGCCTTAAGTGCCTTGCAAATGAGGTACGGCAGCCGTGTAAGGGCGACCCTATAGTTTGCGGACGACTATTTGCTCAGATCTCAGCGATGGGAGAGACTAAGACGGCGCTACATAATATGCCCAACATTGTAATTCTTACAGATTTATTGGAAAGCCAGTACGACAGGCCGGCTTCTTGTTCCCACAGGAGCGCAGCCGCCGGCGAGACGGACGTGGAGCACGTCTACGACGAGATTCCCTTCTCGCCACCATTTCATTTCGAGAAGGACACGTAATCCCGGAGGCGAGTACGACCATTGCTCATCGCGACCAGGATCACGCAGCGATGATCACCATGCGAGTGTCAACGGCTGGAAAGGGATCCCAGGGGGGAGGGGTGTCAGGGTGCGGGTGGGTGACGAGGACGGATAGTAGGCATGCGAAGCGTTCGGGCGAGGAGGTGGAGCGGGATGGAGGTGAGATGGAGGTGGAGGAGGTGGAGGTGGAGGAGGTGGACGGGGGGTGGGTGGGAGGCTCCTCGTTTCGGCTCGTTCCAGGTCAGCGAAAGAGCCTTTCTTTCGAGCCGCCTGAGATAGTGCCGAGCTGGCGCTCTCGAGTCGAGGTGGCGCGCAAAAAGTCTCCATCTCCTATCTCACTCGTGCCGCTCGCCTGCAGGATTGCGTCATACGTCAATCGTCAACTCCCCCGATGCACATGTGTTGCATGCACGCGCGTGTATTGCAGCTGTTGGCCTGGCGAATGCGCGGCGGTGTGGCTGGGCTCGGTGGGTGGACACACACACTGGCGACGAATACGTACGTGTAAGGACGATCGAACGCGCGATCGTGAGAAACTTTTGGGCGAATTACTCGCTCGATGCAGGCTCACTGTCGCACTCGTAGCTTCGGCAATTCTAGATCCATTATTTATTGAAATGCAGTATAGTGGCTGAGGGTATGATCTTGGTATGAAAATTGCGCCTTGCCAAAGCATCGCATTACATGTGCACGTGTAAAAGCACAGAGGCGAGCGGCCGCGCGTGCACGTGTGCGTATGTACGTGTGCACACATAATGGAAAATTACTTTGGGCTCGTTTGGGATGCTTTAGAGAAATAAGCTCGACATCGACAGAAATGTACTGCGACTCGCCGTATTGTTTACTATTGAATAATACTTTTAAACATTTTATATGCATATAATGAGCATCCATTTTTCTTTCATTTGTGAAGAGTAATAAAGTAGGTAAAGGTAGGTTAGGATGTAGGTCATAAAAGCGACTTTTTCAAAAGGAAAATTGTCGAAAGCCTAGTGTATGGCATATTTGAATGATGGCTTTACTCAATCAACGATTTACTATTATTATACGTTTTTTTTTTTATAAGATTATTATAGACTAAGTTGTGGTTATCACGTAATTGTAACAATTAATTAGCAGTTTACTAAAAAACCAATTTCGATAATCGCTATGAAGTATAATGTGATTATGATGCATTTAATTATTATTTATCTATAATAAAACTATTGCTATTTAGAAATATCGTGTAAAAATATCCTTGTTAATATTTAAGTACATGAATAAAAAATTTTATACCAGAAAAACAAATTATTTCATTATTATTCTTTTTAGTATTATTATTGTTATTTTTATTGCTGCTGCTGCTGCTGTTGTTGTTGTTGTTGTTGTTGTCGCTGTTGCTGTTGCTGTTGCTGTTGCTGTTGCTGTTGCTGTTGCTAGCGTCGTCATCGTCGTTATTATTGCTCGTGGATATTTTTATTTTCACCGACGTCTACGTTGAATAAACACATAAATTATCTCAAATTATCATAAGTCACAGCTTATCGATTGCCAAGACAACATTATAGACCGAAGATTCAAGCAATAACAATATTTAATAATCAAGCTTATTTACTATCTCGTTTAATTTACAGAATTGCTAATGCACCGACCTTTTTAACCTCGGCACTAGCTATCGCAATATTCAACACGATTCAACATTCCTGTTAGACTTCAGTCTTTGGCGAACATTAGGCGAGACAAGATGTTGGAGAACAAATTACTCTCGCTATTCCGCTATTTAATAGTAGCGGCATTTATTCTGAATTCAGCGGCCCTTGTCATTCCCCCGGACATTAAGATTCACGAAACTGGCAAGTGTTTGAAGCTGGTCCCGTAAGTACATCACACAAAATAATCTCACACTCGAATGCTGACAAAAAAAAACAGAGCACTTCGAGAAATATGTAATATCATGGGTTTCATCAACCATCAGCCAAAATGCCGATACATACTTTCACATTCTTGCGTCCCTTATTTATTGCAAAATGCAGACGATTCGTTGTCGCGCACTGAAAATTCGTAACCGCTCAACGCAATTACGAGCCATCGATGTCCATCCTCCCGCAGTCTTACCACGCAAACAACCTACAACTGCCATTCAACGCACGTCATTCTTTCATGTAATAATAAATATCCAGCAGCAATTCCCGTCTCGCATCAAATACTCGCAACCCGCGCACCTCAAAACGCGCCCCTCGAGATAACAACGAGCAAACCACCCACGAGGCATCAAAGGATCGACGAAGCATGACATCGCCAATGTATATACCCGACACCTTAACGCAACCTCGACTTATCATTACAGAAACAGCCAAGCTGTGAACGATGCGATCGCCAATGGCCTCGTCGAAGCAGTGCCCGACTTTGTCGACACCTCGGTATTTATTCATCCAATTCCCATAGTAATAACAAGCCCCTCCACCACCATCCATTCGTGTATCCTCACGGTACTTTGCTCCCGCAGAGTAATAAGAGCTGGATACCCATCATAGACTGCTGCGACGGCCTGATGAAGGACAACGAGACGTTGCGCTGCACCTGCACGGACGGCTGGCGGCAAGTAAACAGCGAGTGCAAGCCCATCTGCAGGAGCGGCTGCGGCGAGCACGAGTACTGCTTCGGCCCGGACGTCTGCGAGTGCGAGTTTGGTTACCAGAAGGTGAACGGGGTCTGCCGGCCCGTCTGCCTGCACGAGTGCCCGAACGGGGAGTGCGTCGCCCCCAGGAACTGCCGCTGCCACCGGGGTTACTACCTCAACGAGACCAAGATGTGCGAGCCCCTCTGCGAGGGCGGCTGCCCTCACGGCCACTGCCAGACGCCGGGCATCTGCGCCTGCGACGACGGGTAGGTCTCGCCTCCTCACCTTCTCTCTCTCTTCTCTCGCTCCTCTCGCTTCTCGAGACTAGTGCGAGACTAGTAAACTTGCATCGATATCCCAATCGATATGAAGACATTAATTACATTGCTAAACTGCAACCATACACGCACTTTGATTTGTCGTTGAAATATTTGTCTTGGAGTCATCCAATCGAGTTATGCGTAAAAAGAGAAAAAATTTAACATGCACACGTAACATTGTTTGTTGTCCTTCTCTCGAATACAGATACATTCATCCGCCGCATACACGGGAAACCTGTGTGCCACGCTGCCCTGCCTCATGCACAAACGGAATATGCCACTCTCCAGGTACATGTACCTGCAATACAGGCTACACTCGCAACAGCAGCGATGGCTCGTGCGTGCCTCAATGTGAAAATGGATGCAGCAACGGCGAATGCGTGGCACCGGAGCAATGCCGTTGTAACTCGGGATACGCATTACATCGTCAGTCGAAGCAGTGCATCAAGCATAATGGGAGCTACGAGCACGTTTGGTACAGACCCAACGCCTCCGATTTTGTTCCGAATCCAGTTATTGGGTTAAACGATTCGGCCACGACGGCCAAACCGATTCTCTACCCCACGCATACATTTAATCGCACGTACGAGTCCGAGCGTCAGGATTACGAGCGACAGGACCCTCGCATTCTCGCAGATCCTAACTCGGATAGGTTTAACCGACTGAACAACTCTCGCTACGAACAGTACGAATCCCAAGGGATTTACAATTCACCGAGATACACCCCTAGGCCTGTCAAAACACCATCGCATAGGATCGGTGATGTGTTATATTATAATTCGCGCGAGCATGTAACAAGAGAGAATTTTAATGCAGAATCCTACGGCTATAGGAATGGCGTGATCCTTGGATCGAATAGGCCGCAAGAAAATATTATTATTAAAGACATGAGTGCAGTACCGGAAACGCATATCGTTATTACGCCACATAGTGTGCCGAGAGTTAATGCAGAGTCGAGGAAACCATATGATTTTAATGTAAAAGGTCGAGAGACCGAATGGATACTGGTGGAGGAAAAACGCGTCCCCGAAAATTATAATGTAAACTGTAGAACTCCGTGTATAAATGGTGAATCGGTAGGAGTAAATCAATGCAGATGCACATCCGGATACAGAAAAGATCCGAGAAATCCAAATGGTAATGTGTGCGTGCCCATATGCACTGGCGGTTGTTTGAATGGTGTTTGCACGGCACCAAATCTGTGCCTCTGCAATGCAGGTTTCGTTAAGGAAAATGGCTATGTAGACTCCCAAAGATGTGTCGCGGTTGATTAATTCCATATAAGTAGAAATATCATCGTGGATATTACAGTCAAATTAGTCCTCCGTTAATAAATGTGTAATTTCTTGTGTTCAATTAACTCAATGTGTGTAAAATATGTAAATAAAAATATATGATTAATGAGGGCAGCCTGCGCGTATCCAAATCTTAAATTTTTTACTTCAATGAATCCCAAAGAAAGCATCGATAAAGATGATTATGTTATATGCCAAAGTGTCTTATTAGTCGATAATAATAAGAGCGTATCTAGTAATTACGAAATGCATGCTGCAAATTATTTTCCACGACATAATGAAGCTTTAAAAACCCAAAACAATTATGGTTCTGAATCCCGTGAAACTCGGCAACTTTTATACTCTGAATTTTAGGGATCAAACTGCTGTATAAATTAATTCAATAAAGTGTCTAATAAATTTATCTGCTTAACTATACCATTAACGTGTCTCTTTATAATCTCCACTTGACCTGAGCAAATGCCGTCGTGAAAATAAATTTCAATTATTATCTCTACTTATTACCAAAAAAAAAAAAAAAAAAAAGAAAGAAAACGTAACTATCTACTAATAAGGAAATAAAATTCATAATAATGACGAATCAAATGAATCATAAGACAAATCGTAATACGATTGAAATTCTGCAATTATGCAATGGAAATCAGAAAGCTTTTATTTTAAAAGTAAGCAATTGCAAAATAACAAAGAATTATTATTTCATTCGGGAAAAATAGAAATTTTATTATTAAACGCAAAAGAATAAAATAAAATTTATCTTTGTATGATAAAAAAATCTAAAATTATACACAATTATGAATACATGCTTATGACAATTATTAAAACTAGATTCGTATGACAAATGTATTTTTAGATATCATATGATTATGATATGTTTAATATATATATATATATATAGATATGTATATATATATATTGTTCGGCATCCGGCTCGGGTAAAGAAGGAAGGGGAGCGGATCCGAGTGTGTGTGAGGGAGAAACAGATAGTGGAATGATCGAGATAGCAGGGTAAAAGGAGTCGTAGACAAAATAGGCGGTTAACACTTGAATTTATTGAACAAAAAAATAGCTTGAAGAAGTTGCACTTGGTTACACAGTAAATTACACTATTGTCGTTACAAGAATATCGAGGTTTTGAATATGACGGCGATGTGTCGCGTCGTTTGATTGAATTACGATTAGACGAATCGCGGCGTGGTCTTACAACGGGGTCGGCGGGTCGGCTTTTCAAGGCCGGGTGGAAGGTCTCTTTCAGTAACACAATACCGAAAGAGTGTACGTATCTTCCTTACTACAGTGGTGTACAATCCGAAAAGAGTGAGATGTGAGGAGACGGACGGGTTGCTGCTTGCCTCTTGACGCGACGGTCCAGCTGCGCACCTTCCTGGGAGCTCCGTCCAGGATAGGGATTGGATCAGTCGCAGGAGTTCTAGCGTAGCGAGCTTAGAGTCGGTGATAAGCGCTTCTTTCTTGGTAAACAAGCCGGCTACTTGCGCGGGGGTGAGAAAACTCGGTGTTGTAAGACCACTTTACTGCACTGGATACCTGAGAGAATTCTGGCCTCAGGGTGCTTGCGGCCCTATTTTATAGTCACAGGGCAAGCAAGGCCGCCGAGGCCGTCCAAAAATTATTAGTTGTTGACGGGTCCACTAATCTTCCTACTCTACTGAGATTGATGAGCATAGATGTTTACTTCCTTGAGAAAGGGGTAGGGGGGCAAGGTCAAGACGTGGCGCGCTGCAGCTCATCTGTTTGCTGCGCTCGGCTGTCGAAACTGTGGTCGCGAAATACAATTGCGCGCACGCGAGACATACGATGATCCCGGGGGGCCACGAACGGGTGGGTCGTGTCGGTATAAATTCAGACGCAAACAATAATGGACATTGCAAGTGTTGCATTGGTGTAAAAAACATGGCAATCATAAAATATGAGATATTTAAAACATAATAATCACAAATAATATACATAATATAGCAAACAGATATTGTAGCAGAAATAACATACAAAATAAAAATCCCGAACATATATATATATATATATATAAATTTTATGATAAGCCATATACGAGCAGAAAACTTTAATCGCAAGCTAAACAGTTAACAACAAAAGTTGTGCATCTCAATGGAATGTACGTAAACTGTGTAAAATCATTGAAATGCTAGTGGGTCCGAGTTCTTAGGTTTCTTAGGTACAACGAAATGTGACGAAAGCTTAAACAACAAATTTAAATAATGATATTTTAATTGCAGAATATTGGCATAAAACAGCCAAAGCAAATTGTTAACTAATAATGTGGGAAGAGTATCGTTGAATGACAATAGTTTAAAATATAATTAACTAAAGTTTACGAGAAATGATAGTCGGCATCCTGCTGTGATAAGTGATAAGCGCTGGGGCCGATAAAAAGCCATTTACTGGATGGAAAAGAATTTCCTTGATCTTGTCATTTAGTTTTCTCTTCATCTCCACACATCGAGCACTATAAATTCTAAAAAGCAATGAAGCTTCGCGCAATAGTAATCGCAACGTTCCTAGGCGTCTTAACGCAACTCGATGCCCAATTAGACAATGATGACTATGCAGTCCCGCAAAATTGCACGGAGGTCTATAGGTAGGCGCAAATGTTTATTTATATCTCTCCACTGCTATCGGCCATGCTGATTCGTGTATTCTCATTAGTACAGTGACATCGGAATACGTTCCCTACTCAGAATCCTACAGGACAAAAGACTGGTTCGGTAGATGGAAATGGCAGACCCGCACGAATTATAAAGTCGAGGTATAACCGTGAGTGGGGTGCTTCTCGCGATAAAATAATACTTGGATGACATTGATTAAATGATATTTGCAGAACCGCACGAGCTATCACGAGAGAGCAGCCTGCTGCGATGGATATAAAAGCAGTGTGTTGGGGAATCGTTGCTTGCCGGTCTGCGAAAGCTGCGGTCCGCACGAAGTTTGCTCGAAACCAGAAACCTGCCAATGCTTAAGCGGTTATGCGATGGATAGGGCCTTGAACCAGTGCCAGCCAGTGTGCCAAGATGAGTGCCTCAACGGTTATTGTGCATCGCCAAACAGCTGCCTTTGTAACGAGGGATTCTCACTTAATTGGGACTCGAAGCCGAGATGCGTGCCAGTTTGCAACAACTGTTCGAGTTTCGAGCACTGTGCCGAGCCACAGGTCTGCCAGTGCAATAACGGTTATGCGCGTATGGTTATTCAAGGAGGGGAGGACGGTGGTGGTGGTGAGGGGGCGAGATGCGAAGCTGTTTGTGACAGAGAGTGTATTAACTCGGATTGCGTGGAGCCAAATATTTGCAAGTGTCGTGACGGTTATGAAAAGTTAGACGACGACGACTTTAAGTGCGAAGCTAAGTGTACGTATCGTTGTATAAATGGTGAATGTACTAGTCCGAATGTCTGCACTTGCCTCGCGGGATACAAACTCAAAGCCAATAGCTCTCACAGTTGCGAGCCCATTTGTACGGAGCGATGTATCAATGCAGTTAGTAGCTCTTGAATCTACGCTTGAATCACTGTTTTATCTCATTTAACGCAAGTGAAATGTTAATTGTAGGAGTGCGTGGCGCCCGGGCTCTGCTCCTGCTACGATGGCTACGCCTCCCTCGAGGACGAGAGGAGTAACAACGTATGCGAGCCCTACTGCAGTCCTCCCTGTGAGCATGGGCGATGCTCCAGTCCCGGGAACTGTAGCTGCGATCCCGGTTACGAGTCCCGAGATGTCGGACACGTATGCGAGCCAAAGTGCACCGAGGCCTGCATTATGGGGGTTGGTTAAGTTGGGAATCTTGTCTTGGAAGCACATCTCGTCATAATTGTCACTTTAATTGTAGAACTGCACGTCTCCCGGGACGTGCACTTGCTTGGACAACTATCGACTCAAGATTGGCAGCAAAGTGGAGTGCGAGCCAATTTGCAGGAACGAATGCGGCCAGGCCGATTGCCAAGCTAAGGACGAGTATGAGAAAGAAAGCGCCACGGACAGTAATTCAAAGTGCGTGATCGATTGCGCATGCGAGAATGGATATTGTGGCGATATGGAGTCGCAATGTCAGAGTTGCGTAGTAAGTGGATAAGATCAACGGGGGGGGGGAGGAGGATGATAAAGTTACAAGTATTGTTAAACGTGTGCTTGCTATTTCTAGGAGGGTTATCGCCTGTTTTCCACGAATTATTCGACAATATGCAGACCGCACTGCGAGGGCGATTGCATTAATGGGCGATGCGTGCAGCCGGAATTGTGCATTTGCGACGAATCTTATATTGCTGGCAATGACACTCAAGGAAATACTATTTGCATCCCCGTGTGCGGTGGGAGGCAATGCGTGAATGGTGTTTGTTTAGAAGAGGATGGCAATTGCGATTGTTTAGAGGGATGGTCGGGGCAGTATTGCGACGAGCCACTACTATGTTTAATTGATGTTTGGAGAAGCGATCCAGTTTACGCGCAACTAAACGAGTGAGCAAAGCCATAATATTATAATCTATTAGGTTTCTAATACGAGCAATTCATCAATTTACCGGCAGTTCATCAAAGCACACTTTTTTATGCGAAAATTGTTAGATCCGCGGAGGAAGAGAACGTGACGATTGCCGAAGCGTCCTGGCCACTTTGCAATGACCAATGCTCAAGTAAAATAAACAATTTGACGAAATGCGTGAATCAGCCGAACGAGGATTCCGACAAATTTATCTGCCTAATTGCAATGGGTAAGTTACTAACATGAGCTCCGCTCCAAGCTGATTAAATCCGTTTATCGAAATAAATTTTAGATGAGCAATGCAAAATGCGAAGTGACTTTAAAACCGACGCCATTAAAAGTGAAGTAAATGTTACCACAATTGTAATTTCCTGTTTACTAATATTGCTCGTCCTGGTTATAACAATTTCGGGAATATTTTTTATTAAGAAAGGTAGAAGATTATCCCACGGTAAGATAATTGAATTGAATTGCCGACAATTAATTGTTGTCCAATTGAACTAAGAAGTAAAAACTTTTTGTTATTTTAGAGCTAAAGCAGTCCGTTCAAGAAGAGGTGCCAAGCCACGAAGAATTGTCATTGCTTTAAGAAAAGGAAAGAAAATTCATAATTAATTTACTACAAGTTATACTGATATTTTATCTCGTAGTCGTATTGCCATCGTAATTAGCCATATAAAATGTCTGTTAGTATATGAATTTTGTAGTCATCCGATGATAATATTTGCAATTCTGGCGAATGGTATCTGAAAGCATTTATTTGGAATATAAACACACAAATCATTGCTATTTTATTATTACATTCGCATCTTATTATTTACATTCCTAGTATATATACATATATTTTAGACTACTCGTTGAAAGGTTGAGAGAATTGATGTAAATAAATAAATAAACAATTTCTTAAATTAATTTAAATCCATTTGTTACGTATTTTCCTTCGTACTATTATTCATTTATAAGAAATCCTTTATAATACAATTCAGATGAATAATAAGTATTCGTCTGCTTTACTTACATATATATATATATATATTATTCACATACTGTCAGTGCAATTGATTATTATTCATTATTTTAAGTAAATATTTATGTAAACTCTCATTATTATAAGTTTGCTTTATAAGTTATGCTGCTTTTGTTTGAAAATCCAAGTATTTTTATTTAACAAGTGGCACATATTATTGCTACAGCTATAAAAATAATTTCTATTAATTATAACACATCGAGTACGGAAATACGAATTGTTCGTAAAATTCAACACCTATGAATTTAAATATTAATCATATTTCTTGTGATTCTCATCAAACCAAATATTTTTCAATTAAATGTATTGTTGAGCGAAAAATATATAAATAGTGTTGCATAAATAATCGATAAATTGTGTTTGGGAATTACCCCGAGCGTAAACTCATCCAAGACGTGAGGGGGAGTGGGGGGAGGGGGCAGGTAGTGGAAGGGGGTGGCTTGATGTAGATATTGAATTGAAAATCTCGGAACGTTGGTAAATTGCTGCAATATTGTTTATTGTAAATAATATGAAGAGTGTAAAGTTGAGATTTTGTTGAATTTAGATTGAATAAGATGTCGAATCTATTATTTGATAGCAGATGTGAATTAAAGTCTTGGAATTAATTATGAATAATATGCTTTAATAAAGTTTGCGAAAGATTTTTTGATGGTTGGACTAATTGTCGTTACGATGCTCAGCTGTTCAAGTTGAATGCCGCGTTGTTATAATAAATTGAGCTACTCCCGAGTCAATATAAATAGTAATTACTAAAGTTACGTCCGACTTTACTGCAGCCGTCAGTTGTAAGCTGAATGCCGCGAAATATCATTCATACTTACTGCATGAATATTATAAATAGCCAATGCAGTCCCTTACTACGAGAAAAGAAGTAATGGACAAAATATCTAAGAATAAATACACTTCATATTTAGTATATGAACATTAGAACAATGACTGGAGTCAGTGTAGGTGCAGCTTGTATTGGATGAATCATCGAATTGGATAAATATTATCTGTTGCGTTAGAATAAGTCAAAGATGTTTAGAAGTAAGTGAATCTGCAAATTCTATGCAGTTTAATTTACGTGAAGCGCCCCTCTTCATCAGGGGGAATGACTTTTCGATTTGTCTCTAGTCGGAAGGGGAAAACGTTAGTCATTGGTTCTTAATGTTTTATTAATTGCATTATGCTTGGCAAATTAAGTATTAGAGCATCTATATGAACTTGAAATTCCCATTCCCTGAGAACAATCATAATTTGCCAAAGGAATTTGTTTTGCTGTAAGATATGCAACAAAGAGAATCATGATCAAAAAACCCTAAATCGAGAGGCGATTTTAGAATCTTAAAGACTCCTTATTAACACTTGTTGGCAATCATAATATACGAGAAGTAAGTATATAAGAATGAAATTCCAATGAATGACAATAAAAGGCGGGAGAGTTTCGTTTCCATGTCCAACGGAATATCGAACGGAATACTGAAAAACATAAGTTATAGAATGAATAGACAGAATATGTAGAATGTTATACTGCAACCCGGTATACATCGGTGTATTTCATACGGACGGGAGTGTAGAGTTGAATTTGCCGGCGTACTATTTGAAAAGAAAGTTATGATATTGTAGAGTACGGGAATTCTGGTTTTGCAAGCGAAAACAAATTTCATTTCGAATTTTTAAAGCCATAATGCCAGATCTTGGCAACAACTTGCAATGAAATTGTGGCTAATTTGCGCATTGAGCCGGAAGCAACAGTTACGCGAGGACTCGACTGTTCCAAGAGTTTCGTCAGTTCAATTCTCTAAATCGAAAGGCATTATAAATTAATGGATTATTGATGGCTTGCGATTTATTTATGTCATCGATAGTCTAGTCCAATTAAAATGGCATTCATCCGTTTAAGTATAAGCAACGCGTTCATCTCTTCCCCCACCCCCACCCCACCCAGGGAACCGGAAAAGCAAATAAATCTATTTCCCGTGCTACCCCATACCAACAACTGCACCAGCTTCAGCAAAGCCAATAATTTCGTAAGTACCCTCGGCCACTCCAATAAGTGATAAGATGCCTGCCGATGAAATCATAACGAATAAATGATGGACGCTCATCGAGTCTTTAGTTTACCTACGGGCGCTTCCATTCCATTACTAGAGGCAAACGTGCTGGATTATCGTGGCAAAGTCGATGATGAGGCGATCCGCAATCATCGGCTCGAGTGGGCTGATGTGCAAGGAGGAGGTCGCCTGGGCATACCCGGGAGGATATAAAATCCGATCGAGGCCGATCTCCGCAGCCGCCGAATTCTCGCACAACTCAAGAGTCGGCCCGAGCTCATCGCTCCAAGGAGGCGGTCGCGGGGGCGCAGGGTTCACCGCGCAGACGTGCGCGTCGGCGGTGGCGAGCGAGGGTCCCGTGGTGGGGGCATCGGCTTCGCTCGTCGGCGTTGGCGTCGGAAGGGGGAGTATTCCCACCTCGGTGGCTGAAAATGTCGATGCGCCGGCGGTGGCCGGTTTCGGGGGTTGACTCGCGCCGTGGGGGCGATGAGCGCACTTCCCTTCGCCCT
>JAPYYT010000853.1:0-36644 GCA_030522565.1 Ceratosolen corneri
AGATTTCTCGGAGGGGCGGGTTGCGCTCCCTCCCTCCCTCCCTCTCTCTCTGCTTGAGAGATTATTCGGACGTTGGCGAAGTAGCTGAAATCCGCTCTCGGCCGACAAACAATATTTCCAAAAAGCAAAGAATGTAATGGCTGATGCGGACGGGGGCAACCATGGAATGGAAAAGCTTGATATTGTGACTTGGTGCTTCTTAAATTCGGCAAAATATAAAAAGGACAATGATTTGTACCCCACCGCAAGACGATTAAAATGAAATTTATTGCACAAGACTAAGATCAACTCTTTGCTAAAATTATTTGTATAACAATAGTAATGGCGTGCCTCATCATTTATATACGCGTGGGATAAAAATGATAACTATTGTTTCGTGATAATGTTTTCTTTCAAACAAAATTACCATCCAATTCAATGCTCTCGATGAGCATATGCGTGCTTAAGTAAATTCGCGTGTTAGAGGCAGGCAAGAATGCCAGTGGTGTGGTGTTGTCGGGGGAGCCCTAAGCCGAATAATACAAATGGTCATGTTAATAATTGTGTTGCAGTAATAGGCATCGAAAGCTTCAGCCGTTCAGGGAAACGTGACTGCTGTTCATCGCAAGCGTGGCTCAGCTGAGCGCAATCAACATTTACCGCCCTTATAATAAAGCACGTGACCCGCTAGTTGAGGGTAGTAGCCCTCGCCGGGCGAGAGTTTGCTACGCGACGTTCAGATTGTCGCTGGCCGACGGAAATATAGTATCCGGAACAAGGACTTAGGCATTATCTAGTTAAGATATTCAAATACGGTATGCATTTGATATTTGGATGCTTTGCGCCGCTTTGGAGCTTTGTTTGTCTCTTTTTCTTTTCCCACTCATCTGGAAGCAAAAATTGCAGGCTAATTCTGATGAGCTCTCAGTATGGGTGGATTTGGAGGTGCAATTTTAAAATCTCAATTCTGCTGTTAGTACTTGGCTTTTAAAAATGCACTTTCAATTTAAAGTCGCCACTCGTCATTATTTATTAGTACACTTTTTTCACTTTTAATGGCCAACTTTTAATAAATTCTGTATTGGGGTAATATTTTTGGAAATTAGTGCAACCTCATTTAAACGATGTGCCTGTGTGAAAGTAATAATTATGAGTGACTGTTGTTGTTGTTGTTGTTGTTCAATGCATTTATAATTGCCTCGAGCCAGCCATTCTAACGAATTTTCTTTCCTTTCGCAGGCGAGCTTTAATGAGAAGAACGTTAGGTAAATCGGCAATAATTTCAATAATTGAAGCGACATAGAAAATCTCAGAAAAACGAGCAAAAAAAAAACAAAAAAACAAAAAAAAAAAGAAATAGCAAGCAAAGTAATAGAAAACAGTTAGGGATAACGCTGATGTTTCAGCGATCGGCGTCCACTCTTAATCACCGGATCAATCAAATCATCATCGTCACCGCGTGCAGTTTAAAGTCAAGAAATCCGCGGCTCAAATCTCGCCCTCCTCCCTCCCATTGAAAAGCGCACGCGCATCCCCCAAGCTATTCAAGATGGGCAGCGTGAATGTAAACCGAAGCATCAGCGATGCCTTCTATCGTTACAAAATGCCTCGCATCCAGGCCAAAGTCGAGGGTAAGGGGAACGGCATCAAGACCGTCATCGTCAACATGGTCGAGGTCGCCAAAGCTATCGGCCGCCCCGCCACTTATCCCACCAAGTTCTTTGGCTGCGAGTTGGGCGCGCAAACGCAATTCGACTTTAAGAACGAAAGATTTATCGTCAACGGCAGCCACGACGCTTCCAAGCTTCAGGATCTCCTGGACGGCTTCATTCGAAAATACGTGCTCTGCCCCAACTGCGACAATCCGGAGACGGAGCTGCTCGTTAATGCGAAGAAGGGCACCATCTCGCAGGTAAAATCTTATCCCAACCGACGATTTTCATTCTAACTTTTCCAAGATAATGACATTGGACACCTGCAAATGTTTTCAGGGTTGTAAAGCCTGCGGCCATCACGGCATGCTCGAGAGCAATCATAAGCTAAACACATACATCTTGAAGAATCCGCCCAGTCTTGATCCAGCAGCTCAAGGGAGTTCGCTCACCGAGGGCAAACGCGGCAAGAGATCAAAGCGCGCCACGAACGGCGAAGCCAACGGCGATCGCACCGGCTCGCCCGACAACGAAAACAACTCTAATAGCACAACTGACATCGTCGTAGAAGCTCCGGAAAAAATGGGTGAGTTTTGGCAAATTCACGCGTACAGAAGAGCTGGCGGATGTCGAGAGATTTTAAGCGCATCTTTATGGCCAATTGAAACTCTCTCCACTCAAATTTGCCCAAAGCTTCAAATACGAAATACAACAACTGTCATAAACGTCATTATTAGGACTTTGTTGTGCGACCAACAAAGTGCGACACTCGATTGTCAAACTATTCCTTTCATCATTCTCTAGTCTACGTTATTCCACTGGAATTCAAACAACTCGTTGAAAAAAAAAAGAAAGACTTGGTTTTTAAATCTTGGCCCGTTGTTTACTGTCAAACTTTTAGGATTTAATGCATTAAATTTTCAACACTCGCCGTAAAGAAATCGTCGCAATACACTATAAAAATACTAAATTTTAAAAGTAAAATGCCTTACTATAAAGTATTTTTGAAATTTTGGATTTACCAGTTGATTTAAAAGATTAGCGGCCGCTTCTGCAAGCATTAAATTAAAATAAATCCTTAATTCTTTTATTTCGTAACATTGATATCGTCGAAAGAAAAAAATGTCGTTAATCTGTAATATGAGAAGCAACTACTAATTTCTGTAAAGATGTGTTTTTCATCTTCTTAGTTGATCCGATGCTTCACTTGTAATTTTTATTTAGCCTCGATTCAGCAATTTGAATAAGCGATAGTATTAATCATTTTTATACCAATATAATGAGCTATTATTGAAAAGAGCGATAAAACTAAATGATTTTAAAGACTTGGTGGTAGTTCTAGATTCCAACCTTAGAAGAAAGCTTGGTAAAGAGAAGCTTAGAGATGGTAAAACTAAATCATCATCAATTAATTGACCGTCGCAATTATTGTACTACGCTGCATCCTTTGAAATTGCAAAATTGAATAAGAATGGCATTATAAAGTGTATTAATAGTGAGGGATTCGCGAATCCGAGAAAATCTATGCCATTCCTTCATTTCTATTCAATGTATGTAACTTTACCTCTCCAGCAACTCACGCGCTATTATTTCTTATATTGTCCAACGATTTCCTCTGATGTAATGTAATAGCCTCCCCCCCATGTTAGTAAATATGATATAGAATTTAATCGAGTGTATATTGAAATTGTCAGCCAACAAGGATGATAACGCAGACGACGACAACTGGGCCGTAGACGTCTCGGAGGAAGCCGTTCGTGCTCGTTTGCAAGACCTGACCGACGGCGCCAAGGGTATGACCATCAGCGACGATCTTGAGAAAAGCGAGAAGGAGCGCATGGACATCTTTTACACGCTGGTGAAATGTCGTCGTGATGCCGGCCAGCTTGACTGTTACAAGGAATTCCTCGCCGAGGCCGAGCGACTCGAGATCAAGAGCAAGGCGCCATTCGTATTCGCCGAGTTGCTTTTCGATGAAAACATCGCCTACCAAGTGAAAAAGTATAGACCGGTATTGCTGCGCTTTACCCACAATGACCTCAAGGCTCAGAAGTATCTCATCAAGGGCATCGAGCAGGTCATTGGACTTCATAAGAGCACGCTGTTGAATAAGGTGCCTGGAATCTTCAAGGTGAATACCAGCGGATGGACATTTTTCTATCCATCTTTAATTATAATACCCTGATTATTGGAGTATTAAGGATAATTAATATGATTTTTGGATACGTTGATCGAGAGGATCAATGAACTTTTACATTCCTATATAAGTTCATGACAGACGCTCGGGGAGCTCTAGTGATTAATAATAAATTTTTTTTACGTTGCAGCTTCTCTACGATTACGATTACTTGGACGAGAAGGCCATATTCGAGTGGTCAAACAAGATGAGGAAGAAGCCCGTACCTAAAGATGGTTCTAAAGATATTTCTCAAGAGATTCACGAGAAGGCTGCACCTTTTCTAATATGGCTCGACGAGGCTGAGGAGGAGAGCGACTTTGATGACTCTGATGATGATACGGGCAAATCGGATGATGATGATCTAGAGGTGAGCGGTGGTGATGCTTGGTTTTTAACATTTTTAGACGATAGTCGTTGGTGCGCCGCGTACGATTGGGCAGAAAATGATTTTCATATGGGTTTTACGTTGCTTCAGATTCAGTACGACGATAGAGCGAAGGAACCATTGAAAAATCAGCAACAGCAAAATCAGCAGACAGCGAAGAAAGTCGTTGACGATTCTGAGGAGGGAGATGATGTTGATATTGATGCCATTTAAAATCAAAAAGAAAGCTGAATCGCCAAAGCCAAAAGACGCAACACAAGATAATAGAAGAAAATAAATGCGTCAGTGAATTCCACGATTTTGCAATGGGATACAATGAGTCGCAATAAAAAAAAATATTATCCACTAAGATACGATAGAATTTTTCTTCCTTATAATGAAATAAAATCGAGCGAGAAAAAAAAAATGACTTGCAGTATAACATTAGAAATCGCTGCGTTTACATAGAAAATTTTATCTATCCTTCACGCTCTTTCTTAGGAGATAGTTCCTTAATACTTTTTCTTTGAATTTTTTTTCTTTTTTTTTACTTCTAATGTGAAAGGGAAAAATTGAAAACAATATATCCGATTTTTCACTTTCACGCGCGAGATTTTTGTTAATTTTTTGATCGTTAATAGAAGAGTTGTCTGCTAAAAGCGTTCTATATTGTATCTACAATTCTCATAATTATTCAAATAAATATGGTTTATCGCAATAATACATTTGTGCATTCAATTACAGCGTCCGTCCTCTATTATTCCTGAAATCTTTCATAAATAAATCGAGACAATCCTTTGTAAATTTGCACTCGTAGACTTAAATCTGTTCTTGCTAATTAAATTACATTAAGATCCATTTCTCTTGCCATTCGAAAAAGCAAAAGAAAAATGCAACTGATTTGTCAAAAGTAGCATTTAATTTTATTAAAGCATCTTTTTCAATTTAATTGAAGGTTTTTATGAGCTTTCTTTCAAAGATAAATTGTTTCGAATTTTGCAAATTTTAATTCTATTAAATAGATTGCACCACATCATTTTTTTTAATACGAATTTTTATCAGAGTTACTTATAATATGAAAAATTTTACACACAATATTTTTATTTCGTAAAAATGCACGTATACATGCACATGCGCATGTGCACTCGCATGCATACATATATATATATATATATATATATATATATATATATAGATAGAGATAGATAGATGGATATTTAATAGAAATGGGCACGACTGAATTAACCGAATCCATGGGAATTTCAAAAATAAATTTTGACTTAAAAACTTTGCAATATATTTTATACGAGGCATGAGTGGGAGGTAATTTTTATAAAAGTTCCTCCCAACGGCAATTTAACAAATGGGTAAATAGTTTGCTCACTTAAATGGAATTGACTGTCGAGGGAAATTCCTCGTACCGAAGTCTCGCGTATTCTCAAAATTTCAAACTCAAATGATGTGCAATCTGTGCCAATTGAGCTCGACCAATTGGAAATAGCCGACTTCCTATTATAAACAACATGGATATAATAACAAAGGTGGGAGGAGAGTGGTGGGGGGGGGATGAGACAGAAGGAAAACGACGACAGTAGTAAAATGGCGAAGGTAAACGTTGAGAGTCTCCGACTTCGACCTAATACTTCGGAGGAGAACTATACGATCTTACGAGAGATTCAAATTCGAAAAGAGGTCAAATCTCCTTGTGGCCATTAGCAGCCGAATTGAAAAAAATTCATTGCTTAATATTGTTGAGGGGAGTGTAATGATTTAGCGGCGTCTAACATTGAATCTGTTGTAACTTGTAGGTGGACACTAGGAAACAGGACGAGCTCAATGTTCTCTTTGACTGTATCAATGCCGAGTGCGCCTCGAGGTCGCTGAAAGAGAAGAGGAAGGCATTGGCATCGCCTGAGAAGCAAGATGTAAGCAAACTTTATTACGAGTTGGTCCAGCCTCAGTCAAGTCTCTCCAAAAACATAACCTTACCTGTTTGTTTTCACTCGACGTAAAACAAACTTTAGCATTTTGGCATTCGCTCGCTCATCTTCAATTGCACGCGAAAAGAGGAATGTTATTTTATTGATTTGTAGATAACGTCAATCGATAGTGTTTATTACAATTGGCAAGGATAATTAAATTCTCTCTTCGCTTTTTTAGTAATATGTGTCGGTTGTTGTTGTTGTTGTTGTTGTTGTTAACAAAAGTATTGATAACGAAAGGAAAATTTGAAGTTCTTAAATGAAAGAGAGGAGTGGTAAGGTTTTAGGGGGAAAAAAATCTTATGTGTAAATATTAACTCGTAGAACTTCTTTTAAGCAAAGTACTCGAGGAAATTGTGCCATCTACTTAATTGATGAATCATCCATTGCGATACATTTGTTTCTTTATTTGGTACTATTTTTTAAACTGCCTGTGCTTATAAAGATAAACAATTGATCCGCTTCTTCGCGAGTAATGCCTCAATTGAATACGAATTATTCGATTTACATTAATAGTTCATGCGTTTGATTCCGATGCACTCTGGTAACAAATTCTTTGCCATTTTGTTTTATTACTAAAATTTTTCATCAAAGCCTACGTAATTGCAGCATTATCGATGATCATAATTATTTCTGGAATAATTTTTTAACTCTGTAAATGTTGATTACAAAAATAGTAAATTACTTAAAATAGTATCATTTTCCTTCCAGAAAATTGTAAAAGCAGTTCATTATGGGCCTGTGCCTGGCTTACGATCAGGTAAATGGTGGGGTATTCGAATGGACTGTTCTAGAGACTATATACACGAGCCTTTTAACGAAGACATTCACGACGGTCCCTTTGGAGCAGTGTCGATCTGCACCTCGCATTTAAATACTCACAATGACGTGGATGTGGGCGATATCTTGACTTTTACGAGCAAGAAATACAGTAAAATAGATCAGTCCAAAGACTCGTTGATATTGAGTTATAAGAATAGAGTTCCCATAAGGCTCGTAAGAAGCTATTGTCTTTCAAACAGTTATGCTCCAAAAACTGGCTACAGGTACGACGGACTATACACAGTTGTGGATCACTGGATAGGGATTTCGTCCGACACGACGAAATATAATAAATTTGTGCTCATTCGAGTGTTTGAGCAAGAGCGTCCATCTTGGACTGAAAAATCATCGTCAAAAGTTTTAAAAATAAAGAAATCAATTACCCCAAGACTGACAAGAAGTAACGTTAATGTTAATCATCACGAACCAAAGACAACAAAATTTGTGTATAATAAAGTTCAGAAGGAGTCGAAAGTAGCCAATGTTAGTGCAATAGTATCGAGACAAGTGTTCAAAAAGTTTATTCCAGACTCGCCCGACAGTTCACCAAAGTCTGTTTCTAGTACCGATTCTGCTGGACAGAGTTCCTGTCCCACTACTTGTCCGACAAAATTGTGCAATACAAATCTGTCGATACGCACGAACCTGTACGACTCGTCGCATAAATTGCAGGAAGCGAAGAAAGGCACTTCCATGACATTTTGTCGAATTTTAAAATCCAATCAGTCGGTGCAGCCCGTGCAAAAGAGTCCACAAGCGGAAGCTGAAAAATTGAACATAGAGATACCGGAGATAGAGGTGACGGAGAAAATTAAAATAATCAATAGCTCAGCGGAGGATAAATGCGGGGAGAGAAAAATTAAGAAAGTAACCTGGGCAGACTCTTGCATCTCCGCTTCCAATAGCATTCAAAAGTCCCTACCAACGACTGGGAATGGCTTTAAGTATAGTGGCTCAGGTGTCGTCGATGGCTTCAGCCCAACGTCCCCAAAAAAGTGTATTCTAACGTGCAACAACATAACGGAACACTTAGCCATAAAAAATTCAAAGTCCAATAATTTATTGTCACCGAGTACAAAGAGTCACCAGCACATTGTTCAAATTCATTCCAAATCGAATACTCCGCAGACTTCGAAAGCCAGCTTTTCTGCAATATGCGAATCATTTCATGAGACTGAGAGGTTTAACGATAGCTCATCGAGCATAGATACACTAGCCCCGGACGAGCTAGTTAATGTAATAGTTAAAGAAAAGTACCATCCGATGGCCAAATTATTAATAGGGAATATGATTGGCTTGGAGAATCAGGAATCCGCAATCCTAAGTGCATACAACACTTTGACTTCGAAGGCCGACCAGGACGAGCCCATCAAGTCTAAAGCAAACAAAATACGCAACAAGTTTTTCATTAGAAATAAGTCGAAGAAAAGCGGAGTGATTCAGAAGCAGAGACGAGAAATCACGAATTTAATCATCGATGCCAAATTCAATCCAATAACACGAGGATTAAGAAGTCGCAGGCTGCGTTCGCTCAAAAAGCGAATATCCAGGTCAGAGTTGTCGCAACGGAAGCTCATAAATGCTCAAAGAATGCAGGCGCGCAATACAATGGTCAATAAAGAGATTCAAAGCACAATCAGAGATTTGGAGCCAAAGAAGATTGAGAAGAGGAAAGCCGATGGAATTCTACCTACCAAGCAATCAAAAATGGTTAGTACGTGGACACAGTGCACATTGCTTGCAGCACCATCGGTCGATCAATCTGTACAAATTGGTGATTCCTATGTCGAAACTTCTATATCCGAGTCAGACATCAAAGTTGAATTGGTGGATTTGGATGACATAAAATCAGAGCCTTGCGATGCTGAGTCGAGCTCCGAAGAAATTCCATCGGAACCTGTTATGAGTCGCACCGAGAAAAGTTGTACGTACCATTTATTCATTACTAATTGTCAAATACTTTAATCCACTGACTTTCATATTATACATCATCGCATATCAATAAACTAATAGAATTTTGTCCTTTAACTAAGTACTTTATTGAGTCCATAATAAATACTGTACAACTACTGAGAAAAGTGGGTTAAATTACAAAAAATAAGATAAGACGTACAATTTATTAACATTTATTCGATGCACGTATACTGTCTGGCCCAACGCAGCCAATAAAGATCATCGAAGTCTTAAATATCAAATCATTCCTAATTTAATATGTCACGGCGCAATTACTTTTATCTTTGTACAGCATAAAAAATTCCAATAAAGTCACACTTTCAAAATAAACAGTCGAATAACTGGTATAAGCGATGAATATCATTTTCAATGCAATTTGAAGTAATTACAAATGATATTGTAATTTATAAGCGCTGCATTATACAAAGTGTAATTGATGATTTACGTAAACTTCCGTTTAGATTTCAGTGGCTCAGCTTTTGCGGCTGTAAACACAATTAATAGCAGTATTCGAATAACGAGATTAAGGTCCATTGGCTTCAGGCCAATTGGAAGTTATTCTCCCTTGGAAGATGAAGACTGGAATCAAGACTCGGTTAGACCAGATGTCAACGAAGAGTACAATAAGTACACCAGCGAGGAGAACAATGTGGTGGGCTACATGGACGAGCAGCTTCACTTTGAAGACATCGAGGAAGAGGAGACGACGGATGCTGTGGAAGAGCGAGTGATGTTAGATAAAACGTGTGGGAAGCAATTAATCAGAGAGGCCTCGCAGCAAGCCATCGAAAACTTGTCGGAGCATGACTTCGACAGGCCTTGGCATGGATGGAGAAAAAGATCGATCAACGGACAGATACATTGGAGTGGATACTGATTTTTTGTTTCAAAAATTGAGCAAAATCTTACGTTTGCTTATACTAAAGGACGTTTCACTTTATGTTTGACATAATTTTTGTTACTCTAAAAAGTTGGGGTGGAAAAAAATTTTAATCAATAGTATTTACTTCCAAGTAAATTTATTTTTTAAAAAAACTTTAATAATCATCGACTCGTGTATATAATAGCGATGAACTTAATATAGTTTTATTAGAGTAATGATAATTATTTTAGAACATAGTACAATCCAAATAAAAACAATT
The DNA here is from genome assembly GCA_030522565.1 of Ceratosolen corneri. Classification (NCBI taxonomy): domain Eukaryota; kingdom Metazoa; phylum Arthropoda; class Insecta; order Hymenoptera; family Agaonidae; genus Ceratosolen; species Ceratosolen corneri. The sequence goes on from JAPYYT010000853.1 coordinate 10,074, forward strand.
TTCATATTGAATCATTTTTTGTGTAACTAGTACATTGTTGAGGAAAATTAGGTAGCAAAAGGATCTTAATGAAATTAACAAATTTTTGCAACTTCGCAAAAGCGACTAATATTTTAGCAAAGTGCTAGTTATATATTAAGAGATAGTTTAAATAAGTGTTTAAAGCACTTTTTTCTTTAATGTTACTACTAGTAGTGGATGCTGGTCATTCCCAAAGATTGTTATTAGGTTGCCTTTTGTACATATGCAAAAGATATATAATATAACTATTTCTTCTTTTAATAAAATTACAAAATACTGGATATCACTTGAATCTGCTGATCTTCTCGTTCATAACAATTAAATATTTAAATATATTTATTTATAAAATTGTAAGTTTCCATTTCGTGTATAATGAAACTGAATTTTATTTTAAAAATGAAAATACTAACATTTTTATTGCAAAGCATAGTGCATATATGTGATATCAAATATTGTAAATATTTCTGATACTATTATGTCACGTATTTTAAATTAATTACAATAATAGCTCTTAAAGAATTGTACAAAATATTATTTATATATATATATGTATGTATATGTATATATACGTATATGTATATGTATACGTATACGTATATGTATATGTATATATATATTACATAAACAAAATAAATAAAAAAATTAATTTAAATAATAATTAAAGATAAACTGTATTTAAAGTAACATATTTTTATGTATTCACCTCCAATTTTTAATTTCTCTCTTTTTTTTTTTCTCTTTTTTTCTTCCTTTTTTTATCGCATAAAATTGAATTTTTTTAAACTGCTTTTTAGAACTCAACTTTTATAATACAAAAATTCATAATATTTAAAATTAATTTTTAATAGCACGCAAATACATTGTTTTAATTACTAATACATTTTAAATAAGGCTTTTAAATTTTAAGAGTCTGTATAACATTGTTTAAAGCATAAATCAAAATTAATAATTTCAGTGATGTCCAGTAATACAGTCAAGGCAATTGAAAAATTGGTTATTTACTCACTATAAAACGCAAATATTTAATAAAACTTTATTCAATAAAGCTATCATTGCAAGAAAGAAATAGTGTAATATTGTGATTAATTGATTATTTTAATTGAATTTAAACAAGAATTATAATGATAATAAAGAGAGATAAATAAAAAATATTAATAATTAAATTGGTTAAACGCTTCATTTCAATTAATTGAATTTCGACGATCTTTGTTGATATTAAAGATTGCAACGATAAAGCGAAATTATAATCCAAGTTGAAAGTGATATTTTTCATTGCCTTGAAGGATTTTAGATTAGACGAACCTAATATCATATATTCGTGTACTGTACTCTAAGTATCTCTAACTTTTTATACCTAAACTTATAGATTATACCGTGTGATAATGTGCAAAGTGTTTAAATTGACAGGAAGTGCCTGATTAATTCGAAACTTAATTGAGCCATTAAGCGAATGGTTATTGTAAAGTGTTATATTCATTTAAATCGATTTACTAATTATATAGAGATCCACTAGTGATTGAAGCATTAATCTTAAGGCAAATTCAAGTAGAGAGCTATCACGAGGAAAAGTAGTCTGAAGGGAAGGAATTACAAATAATTGTGCATTTGTATGAATGAAATAAATGTACTTGGGCGCATGTGTACAACTTTTTAATCGAAATACTTGTGCAATTTTCTTATTTTAAACAGCGTATTATTATATATTGTTATTAACTATTTTTATTTTATTTTTTTTTTTTTTTTTTTTTTTCAAAGAAATTTATATTGCAATAAAAAATACTTTCTGATTTCAGTTCACTCAAATATTATTTGGAATCTTTCGCTTTTTCAAAAAAGAGTCACGCTGCTTCTTACATCCGACACACAAAGCAATTAATTGTACTCTGCTTACAATATATATATAACATACATTTATATATATTATAAATTTTGAGCAAACATTGAAACGTAAGCTAATATATTTTCGCAACAATTTGCACAGTTTTCTTAGATCAAACTTTGTATACTTTTGGGAAAAATTAATTTGCTGACCAAAATACAAATACTTGCCGAGCTTTGAGCTTATAATTTATAGAAAAATATAAAGTTTGAACTTTGTCAAAATTTGGATTATTCTTCGTGTGAAATATTCTGAAAAAGTCAAAATTTAAACAAGAATTATTATCAGTAATACCGAGTTTCGATTAATATTTGCTTTTATCTTTATAAGAACTTTTTGCGCATTTAAATCTGGATGCGTCGAAAATCCGTCGAAAACAAATTGAAATTTCCGCGTTTTGACTAATAAATTAATATTATCTGCAATGCCTAAATTGAAATATTGAATTGGTTTCGATATTAATATTGTGGCATAATGCTTTGCGATGATATTCAATTGAACTTGAGTCCTTATTAAGAGGAATTGTAAATTTAGTGATATTTAAACAACTATTACGTTTGAAAAGGATTATACAGAATCTTAAAATATATTTGCGCAAAATCTTGGGTGCATGGACACATCTGCCTTCTTATGCTAATTAATTAGTACGATTGCAAGAGAAAAAGAACTGATTATAAGCTTATATTAAATCTTAGAATTTCTCTGAGAAAAAACTATGACCGTCGTATTTACAATATTCTTGACACTCGCTTACCACTAATACCCTCCATTCTCTCTAAAACCCTTACTATTTTAAACAATTTCAATTCACTTTCAACATTACATATTAATTACAGGCGCACTTCTAATCAATATTTTGGTATTCTCATATACTATACTCATTATCTTTCATAGTTTTGGTTTTGTTAAATTTTTGAAGATTCATTGTGTCAGTTCAATCGCACCACAATTTCTTATATACGAAACTCATTCGAAATTGTAGATATGTAATTGCGAATTTGTACACTAAAACACACTCGCGTTCCTTCTCTCGTCCACTTATAATGAAAAAAGAAAAAATAAACAAATAGGCAGGCTCCTCGTACGTAGTCACGAGCGAGAAATCGCAAACGATGACGTATTTCTTGCATTGTCACATGAAAAGTAACTCGGAAGTAAAACGGAGATATTTTATAGTAAACATGTAAAAATATAAAAATACAACTACTGGAAGGTGAATAATATTGATTTAAGAAATAATAGTTTCAATTGCAGGAGAATTATTATATGATATAGGAAATATTATAAGAACCAAGACGAGCCATCAGCTTTTTGAAACGGGCCACATATAATATAATAATTTGACAAGACAGAGACCAAAAGCAACCAAAACTCTCGTGAAATAAGCCCGATTTTTAAAAATGAAAATTTTCCTATAAAAATATATTTTTTACCGCTCAAATAAGTGCTTCCTCTCCTCTCAAAAGCCATCGCAATAATCTCGTGTAAGTTACATTTGGAACGAACGATTTACTGGATAATATTTCAATTAAATACTCAGTTCCTGTACTGTCCGATACTTTACCTAGAGTATCTAACGCAAAATACTAAATCCATCCGATTTTCTCACTATAATCCGCCCTTCGTCCTTTCCTCTTCGAATAATAACTTCGAACCTCACCTCGATAAGCAATCATCCTCACCTCGTAGAATCAGACCTCGGAACTTGGCTTCGACGTGCAGATTTTTAAAATCTAGCTTTACTATACACCCAACAGTGTAAATCTCAACTCAATACTCTACTAATAAGTAACTTTCGCTCTAGTTCTTAATGGCCTTAATCTTATTAGTTTTTACCTACTTATGTGTTTTTCATCGTATAGATTAATAATTCGAATAATTCAACTATTTAATTGTGACTTGTATCGACATATCAGCCAATCTCCATAATAAAGATGTCCCCACTTATGGTATATATATGTGTGTGTGTAAGATTGGAAAGTCCGGGTCTTACGCAAATTCCCCGTTTATTAAAGCGTTTTATTAATTTTCATCGAGACTATGAATTAAAATCTTGCGCATTCAATAAATGACCTGTGAGATCCAATTCTTTTCAATTTCACTAATCGAAGCAACGGTAAACTAAAGTGAAATAAATAAAGGAAGAAAGCAGGAGTAACGATGAATTGAGTAGAGATAAATTTAAGGATAATTATAAATTATCAACAGCAAGAAATTATTCAAAATTGTTCGAAATTTGTACGCGAGTTATTAAACAGAATTCAACTTATTTGTTTGGTCATGCGCGTTTGTATTACTACGACGAATATATAAATATTTTGCCATCAGACACATATAAACTAACTCTTCCATCAAATAATTTATTCGCATTTACTCTTTACCATCTGATTCAACAACTTTTCTTCAAGTCCAACACAAATTTCAAGCTTTTTTTTAATACAGCACACACCGACAAGTCTTCGATTTAATAAACAGGGAATCAATTATTAATAACTTGTCTCTAAAAGTGGAATATAACAATGCACTGCGTCACCGAACCAACACGCACATCACGTACTTTGCTCGCGAAATGATCTTATCCTTATCTTAAACAGCAAATATCAAAACAAAATGAACATCAATTATTAGTGGCGGAATAAGCAATGCGTCTTATTATTAATGTACTAGTTTAAGTGATGCCAGGTGGATGAGATATGATAATAAAATCATTTGCCTGATATTCTTGGCTTCGAATTCGGCCAAATTTGCAGGATAAAACAAATTCGTCGCATATATAATTCCTTCGTTTGAGATATCGAAAATATCATTTAACATTAAAGATTAATTGAACCACTATACATTATAGTGGATTATCGCTGTCACGTAGTTACGACTCCCTCGGCACTCTTATTTTAATATTTGGATAGAAGACAGACTTTACTACCCTAAGGTCACAGAGATATGACAATAACGTTAATGATAAAGTTAATTACTTAGGTAGATAGAAGATAAAAGTGCTTGAACGAATAGGGAACTTAACATGCTGTGAAACTATATCCTGTTTGTCAAGGAAGGACAATATTTGACAATTAATACATCAATAGCAGTCGATGATTTAATTAAACTTTTATTATCCATAATATTTATTTGAATATTTATTAAGACTGACATTTCCAAGCAAACAATTGTTAACCACCAATCTCCGTAAATTATAAAAGCTACAAAAATTATATAAAAATATGCAAAAATCAATATTTAAGCAACTGTTACACTTTCCGACGAATCTTCATTCACAACTACATGTTTAATATATATATATATATATACAAAAAAAGTAATAATAATAAAATGATGTTTGAAATTGGAGACAACTAAAATACTACACACACACACGCACACGCACACGCACACATATTTATGTAACTATCGCAATATGAATATTAATAGTGCCGAGTGGTTAAACTTACACAATCGTCTCAAATTAATATAAAATAAAGATGTTAATTATATAATTTATCTGAGATGGGATATAACATTAGGATATATATATATATATATATTAGACATATGTGTATTAGGCTTGAAAATTCATATCCCACCCTCAAATTTATTTATACGTACATTGTTTAACTTATACTTCAAAATATTATGTGATTATACTCTAATACAACGACATTGCAGTCTATATGTGTTGGAATAATTTGGATAAATCGTATATTATAGCATATATTACTCATTTGATATTGTCATATGACTCCGACGTGGACACAGCAGGTTATCTACAAACTCAAAAATCTTTCTAATCTTTATCATAATTAATTAACATTGCAAATTTCTATATTCAATGTGTATAATCGGGAATGTTAAACTTGGTCGGGTTTTCAAATAATTAATAACCGTGTCACAACTAGAATACAAAATAGCTTGAAATTCTTTTAAAAATTGTGATTTCACTCATTAAATTTATGCGTTAATCCCTTTATTCTTCTTAATGCTTTTCTTCAAATACATTAACTTTAATGAGCCAATGGTGAATTTATTTTGTATGTAAAACCGCGTTACAATATGTGTACCTATCAATGTAATAAAATAATTGAATTACATATAAATTTATATATAATATATTTTTTGTAATACCAATCGAAAAAGACTTCACTAGATGTAAATATTTTTTTACAGCTGACTTATGAAGTATGTAATCTTAAATTGTTTAAGATGGCGTATTTATTTTCATAAAGTGAAATTTTTCTAGTGATTTTTTTATTGTTTTTAATTGATCTCGAAATTGTTTTCACCCAAGTGATCTCTGTAAATAGTTCTCTATATATATATATATATGTACGTGTATATATATATATATGTATGTATGTATGTATGTATATATATGTATGTATATATATATATATATATATGTGTGTGTGTGTATATATAATGTCGAAATTAGTTTTATATCATAGAACACTTTAACTTGTAAAATTTATCATATAAAATTATATAAGATAATCCACATTATTTTAATAATATAATAATGTTAATAATAACTCATAAATGCAATATATTTACTTACCTTTCCTATTTAATTAGTTGGTAAATTAGTTATTAAATTTACAATAATTAAAACAGCAATGATGTATGTGTATAGTAATTTATATATATACAATGATTTTCATTTTTCATTTTCATCGGATTGTAGATTTTACTTATAAACTAAAAGTCTTATTTTATTAAGGATTTCATGAGATAAAAGACGAAAAAAACCATTTAAATTATTACGCTTAAATGAATAAAATTGTGCTTTCATTTTATAATTGTAAGATGAACGAGTACGTAATATTTTCATTCTAATTTAATGAAAAATGAGAGATGAATATTCATTTTATATTTTATGGGATATAAAGGTGAAAATTGAATAGAAAGCTTATGAATAAATTTTTCACGTCAGGTATCGACAGTTTATTTATTTAATATATTAGACACAATTCTCGTATTTTATCATGTCCCTCACATACATATATAATATATTTTTCATTTTTTTTTTTTTTTAAATTTTCTCTCGTCATTGCATCTGTTTTGCACAAAAAAATATTTTTCGAAAAATCAGTTCACAATAAAATTACTGTCAAGGACGAAATATTGAAATCGGGACGAGAAAATTTTTTCTTTTGGAATATTTCATTTGTTTTAGTTTTAGTAAATTTTTAGTAAATACATTTTTTAGGACATTATATATATATATATATTATATTTATTATATACATTTAATAGTTTCTTTTTTCCTTAATTTATTATATAGGACACTCCTACACATCTTGGCTTTTTTCTCATAGATTATTCTTTCTTTTATTTCTTCGATAATAATAAAATGTCGTGCAAAATTTTGAAGCACGAAGTGATAAATTTATTATACATTTACACAAGGAGTAGTGGCAATTGAATGTTTTTTTTTGTCCTTTTTTTTTAACGTTAATTTCGTCTCCAATTGTCAGAAGTGACGGAAAATTAGAAATGGAAAAGGTCCGTACAATGAGGGATTTCTCGCTTAAAATTAAATCTCATGTCCTTTCATAATACGAATTTTATCCTTGAAAATGTTATTACAATTTACAAATTAACAGATGTCGGACATTAAATCTTGAGTCGTTGTTGAAAGACATGAAAAATCCAACAATTAATAATGTAATATTACTGAACGGTCAATAATCTTCGGGCTTAATAATACGAAAATTGTACTCAAATATTTTATTGATCCAAATTGAATTTACGAAACATGAGTTAGAACAATACGAACGTAGTAATTTGCAAGAAAATGACAATTTCAAGAGCCTAATAAATATAAGTATAAAACTAAACATTTATTATTTTTAGTTTAAAAATACATGAGATTGTTAATTTACAAATTTACGTTTACATTAAGCAAATTTTGGCATTCGATTTGATACGATTGAAAATGAGATCCAATAATTGACAAACTTTTTTTTTTGTTTAAATAATCAAATGCGAATTGTGTTGAATTTTTATAATTCATTATTCATACAACAAATGCGAACATTTTTTCTTCTTCTTCAATTTTCATAAGAATGAAATAATAAAATTTCTACGATATTTCTAAGATTTTACCTTCACTTAACTATAACTTTACAAGTAAACATTCCTTGGAAAATAAAATCTTTTCGCATTACGTATTTAGTTTTAACTAATCCTTCAAATACACAACATTTTTAATAAAAAAATCAATACAGAAAAAGTAATAATCTTATACAAATTTTTTAAAATAACAAGCCTATTCACCGGTGTCTAAGTGCATTAACGAAAATGTATTAATTTGACATTTTCAGCCATGGGAACACTAATCATTACAAAAATCAAATATAAAATATAAATATACACGTGCTTGTTTTAATAATAGCTGTGCCGGATCGCGTTTACTAGAATAAATTCAAATTCGCGTTCGCTAATTAGCTGAATTGCCCTTTAAATATGCTCAATCCTAAATATCATCATCAATATTATTACTGTTTATATGTCTGTGGAGCATAAATTAACATTCATTATAAATGTCAATTTACCTCTTATGTGGAAAGAAAATTTAAAAATAGCAAATTGTATCATGAATTGTATATTGAAAAGTTGAAGAATATTTCAATATTAATGGCAATATTAAGTCATAAATTGTTATAATTGCAAATTAACGCGGTCCTGATACTATCAAAGCTGTATTCTCAATTCCGAATAGTAATTTTAAATGCCTTGCTCTCTCTATACTAATGATTAACTAATTTTTATTTCGCTAAAAATGAGGTTTCTATATTCTATATGATAACAAATGATTAAAAGTATAAAGGTTAACGATATATCTCAAGTTGTCTCGATATATCTCAAGAAATGATTTGTATTTACAGTCTTTGATTGAACAAATTATACATTATAACCATACTTGTTTACTTGCCTTGCAGTAATGAGATTAGCTAATGACTAATATTTCTGAATTTTACTTAATATTGTAAATTGCGATCTTTTCATTGTTTCTGTGAATTAGTAGAGGCATAATTTCCTTAACACTGATAACTAATTTTGTAATATTTGTAATTAATAATGCAGCAAAGGCATTCTAAACAATACGTTTCTTATCAATGTCGACACGATAAAGTCCAAGATCATTCGAATTTCCCTATCCTCGTTAACTGCATCAGCACAACATATATTACATACTTTTAATGCAAGAAAGCCTTATATTTGCATTTCATATTAATTTCTAAATAATGAATAGCTTTCCCAGCGAACATATACAGTTGCCATGGCAAATAATGCAATAACAAAAAACAATAAAATATTTGTATTAATTGTCATGGACAAAACTTAATAGCGTTACATAGTAATATCGATGTACGTTCGAAAAAACTCACAATAAATGTTACAACGAGTAGCTTACAATTAAAACGAAACCACAATTAATGAAACCATAATACTTCATGTACACGTAGAATGAAGACGTATCATTAGTGTAAGTACACTGCTATTTAAAAATGAAAATTTTAATGAATTCCATTTGAAATATTCTAAACAAAGTTAATTGTCATTTTAATTGCAGTACGGCAATTCAGAAGCACTGCAACTTACTCAATTGAGAGTCTGCGAGAGAATAATCCAGAAAAACTTTACGCATCTCGTACTCTTATTGACAAAGAGCATCAAATTATCTTATAATTGTAAAAATGGATGCATCATAATTAATCGAGAATTTAATTCACCGAGTTGAGGATATTTTTCGAAATAAAATTATGGTTTCAAAATTACAGTGAACCTCTCCAGATAAATATTAAACATTAATAATAGCGAGCATAATCCCGTACTCTAACTCTTTTACATAACATACGGGAGCATACATAACACACACACGCACACGCACACGCACACACGCACGCACACCATTATCGGTTACTCATCATTATACTTGATTGTTTTTGTAAGAGAGATTATTCAAGCTAAAAATTTTATTTATCATCGGCAACGTCGCGTCTAGAACGAGCAACGAGCATGACGAGAGCATATTAAAATAAATATTTTTCTATCAACTATTTTTCTTATTCTTGCGTATGTATATTTCATTATTAACGTAACGTCGATTATTTAACATGAATTTATTGTAACGCTGTGGAACTGTTTTAATGTGTGTCTACGTGGATGTGAGATATGGACAATGTCGAAGCGAAGTCGGAGATTTATGAAAAATTTATCTTTTAATTTCATAATCCCTTGCCAATATCAATTGAATCTTATTTATTGGTTCATTTTTCGATTTAACCCACTTTCGGCATATTTAATCTTAATTTTTACACTTTATTCGTTAATAACATTTTTTTCTATTCATAAGATAGCTTCTAAACTTAATTGTTGAAAAAGTTTAATAAAGTCCCTCTGCTTTCAATGTACAACAACGTGATTAATAATAATAATAATGATAATAATGATAATAATGATAATAATAATGATAATAATAATAATAATGATAATGCGATATATTTGAGATTATAATAATTTAACTATTAAACCAATGACTTATACAATTAAAAACTGTTATTCGACTAAAACAGTTTATATTAAGCAAAAAAATACGGTATTAAAGTATTTCATAAAGATTTTAGATATTAATCAAAGATTAATTGAAAACAAATTATCAAAAAAACAAAAAAATTAAATTACATTCCTCGCGAATAGAATAAGTAACTTTTTTATTGCTTACAATTGTCTTTTTTTTATTAAAAATAATGCTTCGTGTATTTAAATTTGTTATAAATAATAAAAGAAAAACAAGTTTTTAAGCATATGAAAAAAGTGCGAAAAGTCCGAAATTCTTTACTTTTACATCATAATATTTTATAAAGAATTTCACTTTAATAATGTCTTTGCTGACTTTCAATTTATTTCACTTTTCTGAATTTACAACGTAGGCGGCTTTTCTCTTTTTATTGAAAAGTACGAATTAATAAAAGAATTTTATCTCAATGTACACCACTCCACTAATTTAAATAACTCTGACGTTAATTTTATAGAATCTTGAATTGGCAATGGAAATTTATTACAGACTGCATTCTTTATTATTTACATTAAATGATTTGACCGATAAAGAATAAGAAATTTATAGAACAATGAGGTATTTTAATATCAAAACTTAAGAATTATATAGACATAGAGATATAAAAATGTAAGATTTGCTCTCTATGTACTAATAAAATAAGTCTCTAGATTATTTAAACTTGAAATTCTTAATTGAAAGTAATATGCTATTCGTCAGATTTGAAACAAAAATTGCAACCTGTTTTGCAACCAAAAAACAAATTATTTGTTCAATTTAATAATTTGAATTAATTTTCAAGAAATAAGTAATATTAATAAAAGTACAATTATTTTCCTTTGAGCAATGCAATTTCTGAAAGAATATTACGTAATTGCGAATAAAAAAAATGTTTAATAATTTCAATGAATGTGGTTAAAAAATAAATTATTACACTGATAAATTAATTAAACAGCAATGCGAACGAAAATTGTAAATATTGCAGTTGTAATTATAGTGAATTGTTTTTCTTTTTGAAGTTTACAAGAAAAAAGTTGCTTATACATTGTCGGATATTTTTTTTTGTTTTTTTTTATAAAATATAAGAGATATTAAATTAATAATAAATACATAATAAAAATTTCTTACCGTTTAAATAAGAGTTACACGCGCGCACACACACCCACACATATACATATACACATATATATGTATATAAGCATATATAGAAATATATCTAATTTTTTTCCATAAATTGACATTATTTTTGGTGATTAAAGTTATTATACTTATTAAAAATGAAGTATCTAATAAAATTTAATAAACAGAACAATATTTCATTTTCATGAATCTTAGGTTATAATTGCACTAGTCAATAATAATAATTTAATAAATATCAATAGAATGCAAAAATTATGAGACTCGCAGCAAGTAATGTTGGGAGCTGAGATAATCGTTGATTCGGTGAGAAAATGTAGCTTACATTCTTTCTGCAATGTCAATGAATTATTTTCTCATACTGCTTAGGAAAATTTCATCATACAGTATCAAAAGACTTATATAATATTAATATAAAATTTCCTCAGCGTATGCGTATAATCAATCAATCATTTAAATTTGGAATCTAATAAGCTTGGAGAATGGCATTGGTCGTAAATTCACTGCTTTATAGTCCGGCAAGTGATTTTCTTGCAGCCGAATTGAATTCTTATTTGAGCGCATTCGCTTACACCCGACCGAGACTGACCATCGTCGTACTTTGGTCACTCTGAAGTAAACTCAATTGACATACTTTTACACCACCAATGCACAATAATACCCATACAATAATAAATAACTGCGATTGCAACGGAAAATCATTTGGATCCCCCCACCCCACCCCCCTCATTTCCAAACGAAAACACAAACTCCACACGTCATTGTGCATAAGCTCTTAATATTATTCTTATCCACCAGTGCAATTAACCTCGATGCTAAAGAAAACAACTAGCAGCATCTCCGTAGCCCCAGAAGCGTTTCTCCCACAGGCGCGTCCACCCCCGCTCGTTTAAAGGCTCGCCAAACAACTCGCCACTCACTACCTTCTCCCCCGATCCTCGCTACTGCTCGTTTAACAGGTTAACCTTGGAGTAGGCAGCAGCCTCTGTCTACTGGAACTCGTCGTCGCTGCTCAGCAGCATCGTCTTCTCGTTGTAGTTCTGGGATATGGTCGCGACGCGTTGGTGCGAGACGTTGCGACGCTGCGGTGGTGGGACTGGCATATTTTGCGGATCGTCCGGATCGAAACTGGAGACCCGCATGCCTCGTTGGCTTTTAGCACCGCCTCCTACACACGAGATTTTTAACGAGATTTTTACAGGGTCTATATTTACGGACTTTGGCACCTTGTTAATGTGTGTGTGTGTCATGCCAACCCTAATGGTCGTTTGCTCTGTATCGTTGGATTGGTGGGGAGGGTGGGCAGTGTGTAACGTCATAAAATAAAGCTTAATATCGATATTGCGCGACTGTTGGCAGAAAAGAGCGTCGAAATAGCCGATTGCTCGACCGACCAATAAATAAATCTGGCATTTGAAACCTGAAATACAACTCGTGCACCGAAAAGTCAGTTACAGCAGCAGCAGCAGCAGCAGAATAAGAAGAAGAGGAAGAGGAAGAAGAGGAAGAATAGTTAGTAGGTAATTAATTACCTATTCTTGGTATGGAAAGTTGCTGCTTATATTAATGAGCGTCTTTCATCGTTAGTTTTACGCTATTTTTAAACTTTGTGGTGAAAAATAGTATAAAAATAAAATTACACGTTTTAATGATAAATTTTAAGCAGCATTTTAAGACTTTACGATAAAAATTATATTAAAATTTTTTGAATATGCCGTATACTTGGAAGCAAATTTGCCAATTGATGATTTAATAATTGAGAGCTTGAAAATATTTCGACGCTATTCGTAGTAGTAATGTGCGTTAATATTTTTGTGCTTCAGCACTCGCGACTTTTCTTACCAAATGGGCCAGGCTACATACTAATTCTCAAATATATTTAAATAAATAGACAAATGGGCCAATTAATTACCACGACAATATAGCGATGAGGAATTAAGCGATTCCTAACGATACCAGAACATACATTTTTTTCATATAAAGTTGTAATAAAAATAGTACCAATAAGACAATAAATATGTCGTTACACTGTATTTATAGTAAAAGCATGATGCATAATGTGGAAAATTTTTTTAATATATATATATATATGCATATGATTACGTATAAATATTCGCCCTCGTACGCTGCTTACTTTATTGTGTTTGATGAAATGGGATTCGATTTATCGATCAATCAATGCCTGACACTTGTCTTAAGCAGCTCCATTACATAATATTTATCCTTTCACTATAGTCTCTTTGCAAGTGTAATGTTATTCTCTGTCGCCGTATAGGCAATGAATATTTATCTCGATGACTTATATTTTTAAAAATTGTAAAACCTATCATACATTTTTTAAGGCGAAAATTGATCTGACCGTACTGAGTTCCAAAATAGATTTTCATGACAATTTTATATTCAAATCATATCCGTAATTAAGTGGCGAATAAATATTTTAAAACAACCGTGCAAACAACAATTTAAAAAAATAAACAGTCTATCGAATTTAAAAATTAGAAATTCTACAATTATTTAAAATTAAAAATTAATTAATTCTTTTATTGAGCTAACACTTTCAAGTCCTTGATGCCGAAATTCATATAAGCATGCAATTATCTTTGTATATTATTTATTCTCTTGTCTCTTCGTTGTCACTTCAGCTTCAATCACCAAATTTAGATATAAACCACAGAGACCACATCGACAATAAATAAAATATGTATTCTGTTACAAATAAGAAGTAGTGCTTTGAAATATATCAATATATATAACAAATTATATCAGTCCCTATTTTCAAACCAATTAAAGTACGTCGAAGCCAAAATTATTTAACACTGCAACACCTTTATTATAATTCTCATGTAACGTGCAATGTTAGTCATGTTTTTAGTACCAGCATCCAATAACTCTGGAATTAACCCATTCATCAAGATTATATATATATAAAGTAACAATTATTGCAAATGAGAATACCATTTATTATTTTAAAGATAGAATAACTCCTTTAAATCTGAAAATAGATTTTTCAAATCAATATCGTTAAAGTCTTTATACGATATATTGTACTGGATATTTTCCCATTCGATAACTGCATTTAATATAAATAATCATACTTAATTCTAAGATCCAAAATAAATGGGCTAATACATTTCGTGTGCCTTTTAAGTTCATCCTATACAAAACCCCTTAACAATGCTATCATTTCATACACGACTTTACAAAGCACTGCTTCCATTCTTTTTATTCCAATACATTATTATTATTGAAAAAGAAGAAGAAAAGAAAAAACAATTATATAATAAAGATAAATACGTAAATGTATATATGTAGCATGTAATTTGAAGAAAAAAATTTTTAAAATAATGATTGTGAATTCGCATCAACGCAAATTGCATTCTGTACAATGCGCCTCTTAACGTTCAAATGCTTCATGCAAATGCGGAAAAAAATACTTCAGTTTTTATGTTTTCAATTAAAGAAGTATATTTTACTGTTAAAGATAAACTGATTGAAATGTTCAAATAAGTTCAATGTAATGCAAGAAATAAATTTGCTCGCATCTTAGCCGAGACTCGATTATAGAATTGTTGTAACACATTAAAAGTGATATTTGCTAAATCTACGAGAATATTGTAAATTTTCATTAATAAATTTAATTTACATATATATAAATTGCTTTCAACATAATCGCCGTAATTTTAAAAACATTTCAGTACGTTAAAGCACAATTAATTAGCTTTCAACAGTTCAATGTTCAAGTCGGTTTCACGTAAACAATGAAACTTTAAAGGGCACTTAAAAACATACTTTTTAAATAATTTATAAGGACGTTAAAAATATTATTTTAAAAATATCCAAAGAAAACAACTTAATGGCATAGGACGTTAAAATATTTAAGCACTTTATATTTTTGAATGTTACAATTTTCGTAAAATTGCTCATTAATAAGACCTTAAATGCGAAAACATTTATTAATATCGATACTATACATTTGCACTAGAGTAATTGATTATTGGAAAATTTATCTTTTACAAAATCTATTATCCATTTTAAAATACAATTTGAAAAATAATGATAAATAACAAAGAAACTTAATAGTTATTCATAATTATTTAATCGGTTATTTGGTGCACATTTCAATCACAATTATCCAAGTGAACTATATAAATATTTTTGCCCGCAAGTAATGGAAAAATAGGGGGACATGTTGCAAATTTAAGCTAAAAATATATCGTGCAAGGGACATTAACCTAGAAAATTTCAATTTATTATTCATTGCATTCGATGAAATTTAAATAAACGCATTGCATGCTAAGTTTACGATCTTAATACTTAAAAAAAAATAAAAGAAAAAGAGAAAAAAAACTTAATTATTATTAAAACTAAATATAATTATAGAACTTATATTTTACAAGTCCTTCAATGAGCACGTTTTGATTAATAATTTTTGGATAATTTGGAATTATTAATGAAAGTGTGGATCTCGTTTTTAAATATTATTTTATTTTCGACACTGAATTCATTAAAAGAGCGTCGTACAATGTACACACAATACTTGGTGCCTTTTCACTTGTTTTAAGTTCGAATTATTTCGTTTATTATTTGTCTTTTATTCTACTTTATCGTTTAAGTACGTAAATAATATTATGTACTTAATAACTATTATTATACACGCTAATAAGGCTCATTGGGGAGAAATTCACAGTAGTATAAATTAATCAAATATTAAAAATTTAATAATACTTCCTTTTGTTTTAAGATATTTAAGATAATTTTAATGTAAGCGACATGTTAAGTATTATTATTAATTTGTATATTACAACTACGGCTACGGACTATTACTGAATTACTTAAAATTAATTTGACATGTAACATAGAAAAGGATCATCGATTGTAAATTGAACTCAACTTCAATAAGAGTTGCTATCATTTAATTTTTAATCAAATGATGGAAGTAAATTTTCTAAGCTATAAACAAATAACAAGATAAAGAGAAGTTAACTACACATTTAATATTTATTATACGTATAATATGAACATAGAAAAACGTTTCTTAAAACAAAAATTTCATTCTTAAATAATTGTTGTTAGGCATTCTCTTAAAATGCATGACTTAAACGATACTTTATAACTTCAATATTTGTTAAGTAAATCGTGACCGATTTGAAAAACGTAAATTGAAAATTGTACCCTGCATTTAAGAAAGTGAATTTCCTTAGGAAAAAAAATCTCATTTCGTCTTGTCGCTGTGCGAACAATTCACTTATACACATGCGCACGCACACGCATACGCACGCACGCGCGCACGCACAAACGCACACACGAATATACATAAAATTTGTGTACAAATTGTAATTTCGAAAATTTGTGTGTGTGTGTGTTTCCGTGTGCGTGTGTGCGGGCGCGCGCGCGCGCGTTATCGTGTGCGTGCGTGTGTAATGTTAAAACGTTTTGTCGTTGACGTCGCGCCCAATTGAACTGCAAAAAGTCTCTCGTTTAGTGTCTTTTTCATTTGTAAATTTCTGAGTTAGTTTGTTCTTTTAATGCTCCTTGATAACGTCCAAAGAGGTCCGACGTGCGTTGAAAGAAAAATATATTCAAAAACGCCCTCAAGTGTACACTCACAGCTTTTCGTACGGCAAGTTGGTATTGACGTCTGAAAAATACCAAAAATATGCACCTTCACAACAACCGCCCTTTTCGATTTTCTTGTTCTTTTTATTTGTATTTAGAAGTATTTATATTATCTCCTCTTAACGTCTATCGTATGTTTTAATTTCAATGATTTTTCTATCATTGTGATTACTCGCGCGTGTTTTATTTTTGACGTAAAGGATTAGAAACAAGTCTAACTTCAAGTGAATTATATTAATTTTTTTTTTTTTTTCATCTTAATGTGCGAATTTACAGAAATTTTAGCTTCCCTCCCCCCAAACCCCTGCGAACCGTATAAGACGGTTTTATCTCTTTATTATTTAAGGCGAATATACATTGCATAACTTTGGATATTATTAGGACATAAAGCGAGAAAACATTTAAACTTGTTAGATTTTTTTTAAGTTACGTAGTTGATCATATAACGTTATAAATTCAATATATATAAATATTTAAACTCTGGAAATGAAATTATATTATCCATTTTTAAACTTCATAAACATCGGAGAATCCTTAACGTTAATTAAGTTAACGTTTGACTTAATACAAGAAGTCCTACTTTCTCAACAGCGTGGAAAATTTTTCAAATATATTTTTTCCAATTCCAATACAATCGGATTAATTAGAATAAACAAATTGATACTGTTTCGTTATTATCTTTTGATTTCACAAATTATCATATTTTAATGAACAATCTAATTAGAATAAGCCAATAGTTGCAATTGAATACACAATTATGCATTACCATGTATTTGAATATAAATTATAATAATGAAAGCACTAAATACTTTTTAAAATGCCGTACAACTGGATCTCCAATTTCATGAATTTAGAGACTTTAATAATTTTAATAACTTTTAGATATAAAGCATTACAATTTCTATTCCATCTATTTTCTACCGAATAAGTTTAGTTTTCAAAAATCAAGTGTATATTCAATTTAAGTGTGGTAATAAAAGAATTTTAGATTAGTTTTGAATTATAATTTTTCAAATTAAATAAAAATTTAAGCCAATTAAAATTCAATTCAACTGATGTAATAAGTACGGATTTGTCTTTTAGAAGCTTAACATTTTAATGGGATTAATAAATTATTAATCATAATTGAAGACTAAAAGTGTCGATTATTATACTTTAATTTACGTTTCTATCCTTTATGAAAATGATGCCTGTATAATAAAAAATTATTCACTTGAATAAGATAATTCAATTATTGTTATATACCATTTACGAAAATAATTTCTATATAATAATAACAAACTGCTAGTTAGTTTAATAAGCTGTTCAAGCTCAAATCAAAATGTTTCCCCATTTTATAAGATTTCTTTAAACTCAAAATCCGTTACGCCAAAAATAAATGAAACGATAAAGTCTTCATTTTTTTTAATTTTTTTTTTCTTCTATTATAATTGTTAAAACAAATGAAAATGCGTAAATGTTTTTTTCCAAGGGCACGAGTATCTTAAATTTTAGGATAATAATTTCGATTGTCATCAGTGCAATATTCAATATAATCGTGTTTTTGTATGTGAGTCATTCATAAAACTATCGTCATCGATTGGGAAACAATAAAATAATAAGTGTTTAGAAAATTACCAAATGCGTGAATAAGTTACGTGAAGTGAGGATTATATATATTTACAGTAAAAAAAAAAAAAAAAAAACAAGCTGTTGAGACTAAAGTAAAAAATTAATGCACCACAACAAAGAAATTAAAAGCCAATGGAATTGTAAAGATATTTTGTACAATATTAATTCATATTTTAACATAATTTATTGCATGTACTACTCTATAAACAAACGTGCTCAATCATATGTGGCGTTAAAAAAATTAATGCATCACGTGGACGTAAAGTAAAATATTAAAAGCAATCTTGAAATTCGCTTGTAAATACTTTTTTATGAAACAAAGCAGTAAATGCATACAAAGATAAAAAAATACTTGTACGATCATTGATAGTAAAATTATTGGAAGATTTTTTTTTTTTATTTAATATACAATTTAGTTTGATATTTTTTCAATATTACTGTTTTCAATTACACATCATAAAACAATTATGACATTTGAGCAATTTAGTCTCCTACGAACAACTATTTCTGTGATCGTCAAAGTAATGCAATCAAACATAGACTACAGTGCATGCACTTAAAAAATTAAATGTACAAAAATCTGTAAAATAAATGCACTTTAACAATAAATTTGTCGATTCTTTTTCATCGTAAAAGAAATTTGTTTAATTTCATAATACCGATACTTTTCTTGCTTCGAATTCCGAATGTTAAATTGAATTATTATTAATTATCGTGGTTTTCAATTTTACTTACGGGCTTAAAAAAAAAAGAAAAAAAGCTTTCCAAACGAATCTATTGTTCTTGAATGCATACATCTTATCGTGAACTTTAATAATACAAAATTTGAAAGCAAGACAAAATAAATAAGAACACTTACCAGAACTGTACTGCGTATACTGTTGGTACTGTGGATGGAAATTGTGAATGGCATCGGTCATAATATCCTTGGGATTCATAGTTTCCTAAAAGAAAATCAATAGATCTTTTGCTGATTCCGTTTATTCTTAAGCGATTTATCTAAAGTGATGGCTAAATACTAAAGCTCAAATTAATAAAAACATAAATATGTGCAGAGTAGTGAAAATTGATTTACATTAGCTACGGCTTCTCAATCAATTATATTACACATAATTCCATTTTTTTATCTCTCTCTCTCTATCGTAGTTACGTAGATAGTGAATTTGTATTGATAAAAATGGAAGATTAACTTTAGAAAAATGTAAAGCAAATAGGTGCCATCGATTCTATGTGATTATAAATTTAGATGAATATAAGCATTTATTTAAAGGCAACAGCACCAGCATGATTATTGTTGAAATTATAATTTATGGGCCGGAATTGATGAATTTCAATTAATAGTACCAACTAATTCTATTCCGCAATAAGAAACTACGGTAAAAAATGGCGATGGAATTGGAAGATGGGAATGCATGAAAATCAATTTCCACTCACTCCAAGTAAAAAGTAAGATGGACACGACAGCCAACTGAATAAAGTAAATTCAATGGAGAAGAAGCAAATCATTGAACATAATGCCCTAGGTAATTGTCCGGGCGGCAATACCGATCGATTGCCAGCAAATTGAGCAGCCGCGAGGGTCTCATTTACCAAAGGACACTTGGCACTTGCCAATGCCGCGACAATAATCACTCGCGAGCAAAGCACCGATAATCCGAAAGCCAAAGCTTACCGCCCCTCATTCCCCACCTCATTACCTTAAGACTGCTGCTGATGCTCTGCATTGTTACACTTCGACCCCGCGAGTCCGTCGTGCAGCCGGCCGAATAAACCTGATAAGGGAAGGCGTAGCGCAATGCTATCGCAGCGAACAGCATCTCAATGCAGATAAGGAAGTTCTGATATCCGGCGGAGACTGTGCCCGCGCTCGTCGACTGGCCCCGGTTATTGATCACCGGTGAGATAACGTTGGCCTTCTCCAGAACAGCCAGCAATACACCTGAGAACCACCCCCAATCGTCCATTTATTAGTTTGGCGTGTGAAATGGCGTGTTGATG
Organism: Ceratosolen corneri; assembly: GCA_030522565.1. NCBI lineage: Eukaryota > Metazoa > Arthropoda > Insecta > Hymenoptera > Agaonidae > Ceratosolen > Ceratosolen corneri. Next base: position 30,887 of record JAPYYT010000853.1, read on the forward strand.
CTTTAAGTGTATTACGGTAATATCTCGTGACCGTTGCACTACTATTGATAATGATATTCTTCAAGTTTAGAGAGTAAATAATGCTTCAGAGAAAGCAGGTTACGCGTTGCCTATGCTGAATTGCGGAGGTTTATCTTCTTTAAATTTTTCAAAGAAAAAACCGACATTCCATTTAAACGTGAATTTGAATCTTTCTCTCGCTCCCTCCAAACACACACGCACACACACATATATATATATAATAAATCTTTTGCCTTCTTTTAGAAGAAAAGTTCAATTGCATAAATATAAATAAAGCAATATATATATATATGGTATCCAATTTGTTTTTAAACGAAAACTGCGTGGAGCGAAATGGAAGATCTTTATTTATTTAAAAAGACGAGCATATTTTAATTGCAATCGAGAGGCAAAATTTGCAATATTAGATTCTTGGTTTATTGCATTCCATTTGTGAAATGTGGTGATTAACAAAGAAAAAAAAAGGAATCATTTCACATAAACCGTATATAGGAAGCTTTTAAATAACTGTATTTTCCGCTCTGTGATTTTAATTCTACATGTGCGTTTCGTTACAGTTGAATAAGTTGAAAAGCAACCGACCACAAGATCGCTTAAAAATAAATGTTAAAAAAGTATTTGACTGATTTTTTTTTAGAGTCAGCAAAGTCAACATTCACTTCGTATGAGGCTTTTTTTATTTAAAATTTTTACTTATTTAATCATAACTTCTATTCGATTCTTTATGTTATTCAGACATTCTTTAATTGATAATTTAGAATCTTTTATTTTTAAACGCATAAAGATATTAACATTGTAAATTCGTTTTTTTTCCTTCTTCAATGCAACAACAACTAAATAATTAAATTGATCATTGACTAAATTAAAAATTAAAATATATTCTTAAGAACAAAATTTAAAATTATTATACTGGATCTTATGAAATAGGCAAGGATTCTGTGAGCAGAAAGTTTAAGAGAAAGACTCCGCAATGAGAAAGAATAATATAATATAAATAAGACAATCTATAAAATGTAACATTTTTATTTTGAAAAATAATTGAAAAGTACAAACATTTGAAATGCAAAAATATTATTAGATATAAAAAAATATTGGCTTTTATATAAGTCTACTGCATAAATAATGCCTCTCTCTCTCTCTCTTATAAGGAAAAACGTAATTACATTAATGAACGCAAGCATACTTTTATGAAAAATATGAAAAATATAAAAAAAATATGGAACGACAAATATCGTTAAATAACGGTATCTTTGCAAATATATTAAGCTACTATTATTATTATTAATTATTTTCATATTTTAAAAGTATTTCATATATGTATAGTTCTTGGTATTTATAATTCCATTTTTAAAGCTTTCTTAAAGCGTATTTCAGTCATTATTACAAGTAAATATATAAAAATTATGTATGCTTAAACTAGGAATCGTATGATAATTAATTTTAAAAATATTTAAATTATTTATCAAAATAAGCAATTTAAAGTTCAAATATATTTAGAATGAGCTAAATTAAATGTTGCTTTCATCTATATATAACTGTTTCGTTAAATTTCTTTCAAGTTGGCTTTTGCATGGAAAGAAAATTTTAAAATAATTTGATTGCAAAAAGAGTGCATTTATAAATGAATCCAATGAATTTCCAAATGAAATATTATGGAAGAAATTCTGATGTAAACATCAAAATGTATTTATTACTCATTTCATTGGCAACACAGTCGAATTAACTAATATAATTAGTCGATATTATTTTCATTATCTTTAATTATATTCACTCGTATAGAATTTATACACATGTCATATCATAAGTGTCTTAAGAGGCAATTAAATCAATCGAATATAGCAAAGTATCCCCATCATCCATATTTATTATGCTGTTAAATATCTATTTATCTGCTTTTCAAATAATTTAAATAATAAAGCATCGAAGAAGCATACATAATTCTTCGTCGTTAACGATTTGCATTAATGGATTAAAAATTTAGGGATTAAAAATATAAATCAGTCCATACCTTGCCAAAATGACAGGAAAATAACACTCTTAACGGTACAGAACTTGAGAACTGGATCGAATGGAGTAAGAAGATCTTTTGTAGCGAAGTAAAATAAAAACAGTCCGTACAGCGCCAGAGTGACGCTGATATTGTAAATGCACGTTATATAAAGGTATCCACCATCAGGAGACCAGTCGCCATCTCTATAGTGTCCAAACGCTTGCAAAAATATGATGACAAAGGCCATCAATGGTTTGACCAAGCAAAACTGCAATGTGGCTTGCTTGCAGAATCTTAGGAAGCCAATGGTGTAGGTCTTGCCGGCCAAACAATACGTTCCATATATGCAGCTCGAACGTATGGGTTTCCCTCTGATTTCTGACATGATATTACCCTCGCCACCCAGATATTCATAGCACAGCGATAAAAAATTATAAATGACAAATGCTTCGTAGCAGTCACGCACCGTAAAGAAGTATACATAGTAGCTCTCGTTATTAAAGAACAGAAGAGATATCCAAGAATATGTCGCATATATGGGTACTATAAATAGTATCCTTACAATCCATCGTTGCTCGGCAGTATTTGTGTACCACCTCAAGTGTTGGTAAATCTGTTGGCAGCTGATAAACAGAGCAACCCACACAAAGGCACCTGCAATACCTATCGCAACAAATTTAATTTTTGTAAATTCAGTTCTTTAGTAGTTCTTCTGGTGGTGCTTGGGACTTTTATTTTAATTCATTCTCGTTGAATTTAAATCGTAGAATAGCTATTGCGTGTACCTTTTGCTGCTTGCGTTTGAAGAAATATAGGCGTCACTTCTTCCTTCGAATCATCAACAATGACATGTGGTATGTTTGCCATTATAGTGAAATTAGTTAAGGAAGAGACAGACACAGGGTCCACTGGTGCTTCGCTGGTCATTTTTTCTCAGGCTAAAAATAATAAAAAATTTCACTTATTATCAAACAATGACATTTTCGTTAAGGAAATACCGAGAATATCTGCCAAGAGCAGCAGAAAGAGCAGCAAGAACGGTAATTCAGATAATACACAAATGATAATATTTACCAATGCAAGCCATATTTACTCCGCATCAAAATTGTTTGAAAAACATTGTCAAAAACATCTCTTACATGTAATTGGTCGATATGAACTTGAAAGAGAATTATAAAAAACTTTTACAAATTTTTTATACCCACATTATAATAATAAACTTGATAATTTTATATTCATCTTTAATGGGCATAAATCTTCTTACAACTAATGCAATTAATATGATCATTAAATTAATACTAAAAATATAAGATACTTGAAATTATAATGCTAAATATCAATTCAATAGACATATTAATTAATATAAAATAGAATACCGTACCAAAATAATGAAAGTGTAATTTTTATTTTAAAATATTTATGTTTTAAGTGCACGATAAATAAAAATCCATCAAAATTGATCAAAATCATTGGAAAGAAAACTTGATGTAGAGTAATGGGAATAAATTGAACTGAAAATCTTGTTCAAATTACAATAAAAAATTGAAAATATAATAATTATAATGGCAGTAAATGTTATCGATAAGAAATTCTTTAGCATAATGTATCAGACCACTGGTCAAAGAAATTAATAAGTATATTAAATAGATTATTATTATATATTAAATAATTATTAAATAGATATTAACTTAAAGCTAGAGACTTGGGCAATAAAAGTATAAATAATATAATGTCAAAATTAATCAGCGAATCGATAACTTTTAATAAAGAAAAGTAAGTTGGTACGTTTCTTAAGGTACGAAGCTGTTTCCAAAACAGCGTATCAGTATATTAAAAAGTTATATTACTATATATTGAATAGCTTTTGCAGAATGCAATAATTATCGTTAAGTACCATGAAATATTGGAGACGTTTGAAGAACTAATGCAAAATTAACTTTCAAGTTAGCAATAATTAGGATGACAATTTGGCAGTGAAATTTCCAAGAGATAGTATTTATATTGATCGGACCCATTATAAATATTATTTTTAAATTGTTAGAATAATGCCGTATTCTCGTTCGCTTCAAATCACTGGACTTGCAATTGCAAATAAATTAGCAGAAATGGTGTGGTCTTGCCACTCGGCACACATTATAATTTACCACTAATCTCCAGCTTAAAGTCCAAGCCATCGTCAAATGGAAAATATTATCGGGGAAAAATGCACAAATCTCAGCCAGCAATAAAAACCATACCTAAACAGCTGTCACCGAGGCAATAAATTCCCAGAGCGACGACTCGACACGAATTCGCCACCCTCGGCTACTCCGACAAAATACGCCAAAGCCGTTGAGCATTAAATATCATCTCCGCGCAAAAATAGCCAACCGCTGACCCGCTGCCCCGCGCGATAACGCAGCCATATAAAGCATTAAAGCAAAATAATAGGAAGAAGCGTGCAGTCACAATAATCAATATGCATGTACACACCACGGCACCGCGCGCGCCGTTGAAATGACCATCAGCCATTCGTTACACGGCGCTGCATCCTTAGAGATAACCTCGGGCACCATCGACGCGCCAATCGTAATCGAACGGGGGGCACCACCACCACGAAGCCCCCGCCGAGAAACAGAAGACGAGAGATGCTCCTCCGAAGCCTCATGCTCGCCCCTCAATTTACAACGCGCAAAACGTTACGGAATCCGCTCTCTTTTCACACCGTATCTCCTCCTCTCCCTTCCTCCCTCCCGCCCTCTTCGCGCTCTTCCATCCCGTTCCCATCATCCGCTCCTCGATCTTGGCCCGAGTCACGAAATTTCCCTTTTCTCCTCGCTCGCGGCCGCCTCACTCCGTCTCTCACCCGAGGCCAATCGAACCGATAAAACGAGCCGCGGCCGTGTGAAACGCGCGCGGGGGGGCACGAGGGGTACAAAAGAAAAGAGGAGAAAAAAAAGAGAGGCAAAAAAAATTGGAGGTGGAGGAGGAAAGAGAAACGGCTCACCTGTCGGTCGACTATTGGAAATGCCCGAAGGTCGTACGTGCCTAAAATCTTTGGCGCACGGTTTCCTGGACTTGAGGCGCCTTCTTCGTCGAGTTATCCACCGTTCTTCTCTAGGCGATCTTCAGCCTCGGCCCCGTTACCTCTCCTTCATCCGACGTTCCGCGACGAAGGCGGAATTTTACGCAACATCGCTGACATCCGCGTCTCTTGAACGGGACACTCGCAGCACCCTGGCAGACGATACGGGATTAAAAGGACGCGCTCTTGTGCTCTTCTTTAATCGCGCATCTAGGGATTCACGAACGTCGCGCACATGCGATCGAACAACCTCCTGCTGCCTGAGATCTCTCGCGTCGCTTACTGAACTGTCCGCGAGGGAAGACGTAAATCGTCGTGAAACGTCCCTGTGTCGGCTGTATCGCACTATTGCACGAGAAAACCAGAGCTTTTGACGTAAACGCTAACGTACCTCCTTGTCGCTCTCGTACGACAACTGAACGGAAAACGAATGCTATTCCTCCTCCACCTCCTTCTCTACCACCTTCTCCTCCTCCTCCTCCACCTTCTCCACCTTCTCCTCCTCGCCGCCGCCGCCGCCGCTGCTGCCACCCCCTCCCAACTTGCCCCTCGCCAACAACTCGCGCTCTCGAGCTCTCACGCTCGCTCCCTCACTCACTCGCTCACTCGCTCACTCACTCACTCACTCCCTCACTCACCATCTCCCTCTCTCTCCCTCGTGGCTCTTGCATACTTGATTCCAG